>JAGDQP010003365.1:9668-71529 GCA_022664845.1 Lepisma saccharinum
TTATTATTATTATTATTATTATTATTATTATTATTATTATTATTATTGCTCCTACCAGGCGCCTCCCCAGATGGCAGATAGGGGAATGCCGACCAGATATGGTGGGTACCGGAAATATTCCGGGGCGGACCAACCAGTACTGCTGCCTTGCACTTAGTAGAGGCATCTACAAAGGCTAGGTGAAGATAACACCGAATAAAAATATCATGGTGAAGGGAAGCAGCTTCACCATTACCACTCTGAGGGTGATGAATTACATCGGCAAGGCTCAGAGATGGACAGAGAACATCTTTGATGTTTGCCTTTGCCTTTACTGCGAGGTCGTAGAGCTGACAACTCTACACCGCTAAAGCATGTCAAGAAATAGTAACAAATGGTTCTATGGGTTCTCCTGGGGTAAAATATTCCGGAGATAAATTAGTCACCCATTCCGATCTCCGGGCGGGAGGGGCTGTTTCAGGCGGCTCCAAGAACAGAATTAAAAGCAATATTAGTATAGAAACGTGGAACATACAAACTCTATACCAAACGAGCGCGCGCTCTTCAGACGGTAGTATGCGAGACTGAGAAGTACGGACTGGGCATAGTAGTGATACAGGAAGTCCGATGGGAGGGTCAAGATAGCATTCGACAGGGCAAATACACTTTCTACTACGGGGGAACACAGTCGCACGAGCTGGGAACAGGATTCCTCATTAAGAACAGTATCGTTTCAGCAGTCCAGAATGTATAATCCGTGAACGAAAGACTATCCTACATTACGATACGCACTCGATGGAGAAACACGGTTTTAATAAATGTCCATGTTCCAATCGAGCAAGCTGATGATAACAATAAAGATACATTTTACGATGAGTAAGATAGGTTGTTTGACCGATTACGGAAGTATTTTGCGAAAATTAATTGTAATGGGGGATTTCAACGCAAAAGTCACCTTCGCGATATCGAAAGATCTAACAGTAAAGAGCACGTACTTTGAACACAAATACATATGGACACCTCAGGATGGCAAACAACACAATCAGATCAATAACGTATAAATAGATAGCAGAGCTGAAACCGGTTCACATTTGGTGACCCGTTGAACGGTCTGGCCCGAACATAGGTGATCCGGTTGACCCGGTCTGGGAAATATAATTAACTGGAAATTGCGGCGTCGTATTTTTCGTGCTCTTGGGATAACATCTTCGGTCCTGGTCACCCCTAAAAACAAGAATGTTCAACTACAAGAAAATAATTTTTAAAAATTGTTTGACCTCTGGATTACCGGGTCTAAATCAGGTCACCGGATCTGAAGCGTAGACCCAGTGCTGAGTTTCAGCTCCGGATACACGAGGACATATCAACATAAAGGACGTTAGGGCGTACAGAGGAGCGGAAGGCAACACTGAACATCAGTCAGTGATCACAAGAGAGAAGAGTTGTGCATCGTAAACAGAGAAGGCAAAGGATCAAAACAACTGAAATTCGAAGGTAAACTATTAGATAACCCGAATGTAAAGGCAGATTACCAAATCACAATCTCAAATAGGTTCGAAATCTTAGCCGAATTGAGTAACAATGAAGAAGACATTGGTAATAATAACGAAATTGATGTAAATAAGACGTGGGAGGCAATTTGGGACACTATGAAGGGAGGAGCAAAAGGACGCGTAGGCAGAAGAAATGACAGAAAAACAAACCTTGGTTTAATGAAGAATGCCTTAAGCTGAATGACGAACGAAAACAAGCAAGGCAGCAATACTTAAACAATACAACCTAAGCAAATGCAAACCACGCCAAACGTGATGCCACACGCGAGTTTAGAAACATAAAGTGAACATCTGTGACGCAGAAAATTCAGGAGATAGAGGAAAACGATAAGACAGAGAACATTAGACACTTATACAGAGGGGTAAACTCGCAAAGAAAAGGTTACCAACCGAGGCTAGACATGATCACAAATGAACGTGGAGATCTTCAGCAGGATCCGACTAAAATTCTCGACGTATGGAAAGCTATTTCGACAAGCTTCTGAATGTACACACCGGAGAACAAACGGAGGACTTCGAAATCCATATCATAGAACCGTGGATACCCGAACCTAGGGAGATTGAGTTCTAAAAGTCGGTGAAGAGATGGAAATAATTCAAATCACCAGGAATTGGCAACACCCCATCCGAATTAATTAAAACAGGAGGAACGGCACTAGTCAAGGAACTGCGTAAATTGAGAAAGGAGGAGCTTTCAGTAATAGTTCCGATTTGCAAAAAAAGGTGATAAATCTGACTGTAATAATTACCGCGGAATCTCTTTACTCCCAACATATAACAAAATGTTGAGTAATATCCTGCTAACATGCCTCAGCGTATGCGTAGATGCAATAATTGCGGATCACCAATGTGGATTTAGAAAAAAATGGATCTACGTTGAATCAGATTTTTGTCTTGAGACAAATATTAGAGAAGAAGTGGGAATACAATGGGACGGTTCACCAGTTGTTCATAGATTTTAGGAAAGCATATGACTACCAAATGGGAAAAACTGCACAGTATCCTGGTACAATTTGGAATTCCGAAAAAAAAAGAACTTGTTCAGCTGGTAAGGATGTGTCTCAGCGACCTCATAAGCAGAATATGTGTAGGTAATAACATGTCACATAATTTCGAGATTCGCAGTGGATTGAAACAGTGTGATGCCTTGTTACCACTACTGTTTAACTTTGCGTTAGAATATGTGATTCTTAAAATAAAAGGGGACAAAAAGGGACTAACATTGAATGGCTTCAACCAACTGTTCCTATATGCGGATGATGTAAATTTGGTTATTTGTTCATCTGCCGATGAGTAGATGAGCTAATAACACTCCGAGCACCATACACTTCCGCGTGTCATATTTCGTGCATGCCCAGTGTTGCTACATACTAAACCAAAAATTTTCATTGATACTCTTTATTTTATTTTAACAAATTCTTTTCCTGCTTTGCACTGACATCAGAATTACCTATCAAAAAGTTTCACACAAAAGACCGTTTTAAGTCAAAATATTCTTTTTATAAAGAATAGAAACGTAAATAAAGGTTCAACACAACATTTCACTTGATCTAATAAGCTTCATCACGTGCTTAGAAAAAAGCGGGACAAAGGTTAAACTCACACTAGAATAAGACATACTTCCATAGGTAGTATGTTAATCAATATTGAGGGCTTATTTTGAAATTCAGACAATTTTGATAGTTGTATTTTTTTTTTTTCATTTTCTTAATCTTTTACAATATATAACTAGGTCATGAGAGCTTAACATTGTGCAAGTTTCATCCCTAGAAGAAATTTTCCCTGCCTCCAACGTTCAAGGTCACGGACCTCTTTTGTTGTGAAAATATGAGCAAGATATATTTTTAAATTCTATAGCTTTGAAAAGCAACATTCCCCCACAAGGCTGTGTTTTGAAACCGCGCTGGAGTAAACACAGACTGCTTCCTTAAAGCCCTAAGCAACCTAGACAGGCTTCGCCGCAGGAGAGAGTTAAGAAATGTATACATAAAATAAGAGCTGCAGAACAAATATTCAAAACAGTACCGAAAAAGCGAAGGCGGGTCACAACCAAAGGCTACATCGCTTCAACATAAAAGAGAACAGCTCATAAAAATGTTCCGATAAAGTAGTTTATAACTGAAGCATGCATGAGAGAGGGCTCAAAAGGAAGTGCCAAGAACGAAGATAGTTGGCAGAAGCAGAAAGTAAAAACTTAAAAAAAAGGGGGGGGGGGGGAGAAATGAACTAGATACAATCTGAACATGCAGAGAGGCTCATACTCTCTGGAAAAGCACGTTGCCTGCCCAAGCACGTTGTAGATTTACATGCAACACAGAATCAAGCTTGCAAGGAAAAAGAGATAATATTAATTTTAATCACATTCTGTATTCTCAGCGCCAAGGGCTCATTAAAGCAATGCTGAAAAGGGAAACTCTAAAGTATGCACAGAAATAAAATTACTGCACCGCAGAGAAGGTTAGAAACCACTGAGAAACCGTAACCTTAGTTGTCAATCGTAACAGAATAACCTTTCGAAGTAAACCCATCAATACAATTCATTCACACCTTACTCAATACCATTCACTTCTCCTACACTGAACTCACATTCAGAATGTCGCAGAATAATTTAATCAAGAACTAAAATTATCCAGGCGGATACTCTATTTCGATCCTGGACACTAGACCTGCATACGAACATCGGTCCTGCAGAGAAAAGTTCGAAGTACTGTACACTCTCAAAACCACAACTGCTATACCGGAAGACAGAAATTCACCTTGTACTGCCGTCATCTAAACCGTATATTAATCAGCCGCCTACTGAAGAATCCGATGGTTGGACTCACGAAACGTTTGCCACTAAGTTTAGTACAAGACTCTTCAATGCCTTAAGTGCTTTAGCAGAAATTAATAAAATTTTGAAAACCTTACTGTTAAAGGCTATCCTCACACTACACTGACAGAAAAGAAGAGAAATATACCTTGAAAGCAGGGCTCGAAATGGACCGGAGCAGACCGGAACATCGTTCCTGTTCGTGAATATCTTGAATCTTTTTGTTGTTCACTCGGAAATTCAATTCAGATTTTCGAACAAAGTGGACCGTTCATCGTCAAAGGTTAAGCTAAGACTCAGTCAACTAACTACGACTTCGAATGAAACAGTAGGCATTGTTACTGAGTTGAAGCTAAATTTATTACTTTGTATTCAGAAAAAAATGCGTAAGAAAGATGCTAACAAAATTTTGCTGTTGAAATTCACATATCAAATTTTAAAAAATACTTTCAAACATTTTATCAAAATTGATGAAAACCAGTAAATTTAATTTTTCCCAATAAAATTTTACAACATGAACTAGATATTGCATTTAAATACTTGCTTAGCATTACTTTGGAGCAGAAAAATCAAATTGATATCTTCCAAAACATTAATGCTTTCAGTTCAATAGAAGTTTTACCATTTTTTCTTATCACAGAAGTTGAAACATTCGGTTGTATAATTACACAATTTCTTCGGTTAATTATGGAATTTCAAATTATTCAAATGGTTTTCGTAATAAAATCTTTAAATTTCCAGTAAAAAAGTTCGAAAGAATGATGCCAAAACAAAATTTCGTGACCTTTTACTCACAATAAAACTAGGTTAGGTTATGAGTGCAAGGTCCAATAGTACACTATGGCAACATATTTGCACATTGGGTTTAGAGTATTGAATTACATTATACATGGTTTAATAGACAAGGAAAATTTAACAGCATATGTAAGATGAGTCACTTGTGCTAATGAGCTAAAGATTTCTTTAACTTTATGATAATGATCTGACAACTATTTCTGAAATGTGCGAAAAAATATTAAAGCAGTCAAAATATGAATATGATATGAAGTGTTTTTTGAGGGGTGGGGTGGGGGTGAAGGAGACCCCTGTTTTCTTTCTTTTCCTAACATTTGCAGATATCCTCGGCTACAATAAAAATCAATCAGATTTTTTCCAGGGTGATGGTGTTTTTATATAAATGCCATTAAAAGATCGCGCATTTAGAAATAAAAAATTATTTAAAGCAACTCTAACTCTTAATGGTAATGAGGCCCGACACTTTTTCATATCACATAGTTTACTTTTACCATGAACTTTCAAATTTCACTTGAATTCATTTTGCGGTGATGCTACTTAGCTGGAAAAAAAAATTTGCGTTCAAATCATACAAAAACGACTATCAGTGCATTATTTGTTGCCACGCAACAATGCCTCACAAAAATAGGTGAGCGCTCATCATCAGCTAATATAGTGCTATCAGTATATGGAAACACAATCTTGGGGTGATGTTTCGTTACCAAGCTGTAACAACATTCTGAAATATACCTTGTTCACATTATTTACACAACAAACGGAGTGCGTGGCCTCAAACATTGGGGGATCTTACTGGACAGAGGAAATTTCTTCGAGAACTGATTATTTGTATATATATATATATATATATATATATATATATATATATATGTGTGTGTGTGTGTGTGTGTGTGTGTGTGTGTGTGTATGTGTGTGTGTGTATGTGTGTGTAAATTTCCAAATAATGAAACTTAAAGGGAAACTCTTTTTTTATGATTCTCCCTTAACCTTTATTGATATCTGCCTATGGATGTTTTAATTTAGTGTACGTTTTAACTTTGAGTCTTCTCTAACGTTTGATGAAGCTTGTGTCGATCGATTGAAATATTCTTCTGGTCGTTGTAAAAAATTGTTATCGCTATCATGTCAATGGCCAATTTTCAGGGTGTTTCTATAATGTCTAATCGTTATAATCTTTAGGTTCATAAACATTTATAAAGATAAGGGATGATTAGAGCTTTGATGTATCATTTTGTGAAGTATTATTCACAACTTGAGGGTATTATTAGTGAGAAAAATGTATATTTTCTCTCCCCAAGAACAGTTCGCAAAATAGCCGCCAGAGTAGATTTATTGTACACATGATGAAATGATAGCAATAGTGCCCATACAATTTTAATTATTAATACTTGGTCACTATATTTTCATTTGTCTATTCTCATGTTGCTAACAAAAAAAAAAGATGAAAATGATCAATACCATTACGACATCCTTATTAAATTTATTTAGTGTAGGGCAGTGGTCTGCAAAGCTATTGTACCTTTCCTCGGCAAAATATTCCAGTTAATTATTTAACACTTATTTTGTAGTTTTCTACAGTTCGAAATTGAGATTAGAGTTTTATATTTTCTTTCCGAAATAAATTGAATCTATAAATATGTTGTCATCTTTTGATCGTCAAATAAACCTCTAACTTACTGGTATCTTACCGGTCCGTGAAAGTTTTTCCTGTAGTGTGTCGGTCCGTGAGAGGTTGAAAAACACTGAAGTAGAGCAAATTAACGTAGCGACTAATCTTGTTAAAAATAATATCTATCGCATTAGTTAAAAGCTTTTCTCTTTTACTGCTGTAATTAAAATGATATACAATATAGCATGCACGTGAAGAGAAATAAATCATCTGCTTAGCTTGCTTCATGAAGAAGTTTCCTCACAAGATTATTTATAATCACTACTATAATAATTGTAATTAATCTCGCAGGACAATAAGTCTACATCATCAGGTGAATAAGGTAATCACATAGATAAAAGAAGTTAGCAAACAATTTAAAGGATGCACTAAAACAGTCATCAGGTACTCTTAACGTCTGGACCATGGAGTAATACTGAAAGAAAGAAAGTTTTTGGCACCTCATCTATCTGTGCGACCTCAATATTTGTTATTTTACTCAAAAGTATGAACAGATTGTATAGTAAGCTACCAAATTCCTTTTAGAAAAGTGTTACAAGGACAAATGTATTGAAATCAGAGTTACGGAAGTTACTGAAAGAAAAATATTATTCAATCAAAGAATATTTACCTCAGTATCACACAAACGTTAAAAAACTATGGATTCAACGTTTGTAATTTTAACGTTGTATATGTGCCTAAATGTCCGTCTGTTCAATGTGTTTTTGACGTATAGAATCAGTGTAGTCTTCAACGGTAAGAATTGGACGTTGAACAAAAAAAAAGAGCACTGAGTTTCTAAATTTTCCACGTTTCTGCAGTGGGATTCGAAGCTGAAACTTTCCGCACTCGTCGTTTGTAGCTTGTCACTCTAACCACTCATCCACGGAGCCATTTAGCTTGTAACTACTATTTTACTATTCCTTTTATGCAGTGTGGAAATTGAAGCACTTTGAGGTGGGGGAAATTTGTGTTTCTATTCTGAGACATGTCGTAATCTCTCTGTTCCATAATGGTCCTATGTCCTCTGCTATTCCATTTTCGTACATTTAGTGTTTGTTTTTCACTGCATGTATTTAATTAGAGATTACTTGAGATTTTGTCCCTACATTTCCAGATTCATTGTCATATTCATTTTAATTTATGAAATCACAAATACAGCAATATGAGCCCAGAAAACAAACTTAATGAAAACATCAAAATTAAAAACACGAATGACAAACGTTATTGTATAATCATATAACGTTTCTGAATTCATTCTTTTCTTCTGAATATTGATAGCTCTGAATATAACTTGTAGAAAATATATATAACGAAATGATATACAAAGTATAAATAAGCCAATCAAAATATATACGTTCTTCTAAAGCAATGATTTACGGCTCACAAAACACACTTCCTGTTTTTCAATATTTAAAAGTACCGAATAAATCCTGAACAGTATTGAAATTTTGAAAATCTAATAATATTTATATTAACATCTTTGAAATGATTTGAATCCGAGTTTGAAGCTTGTTCTTTTAGCCAGGACATTTGAAGGTCCGTAAAGCAAGATAACATAGCCCGGGCATTCACATTTCTCTTCAATGACAAATATCTTCAAACTATAGATTAATTCATTTGATAGATATTCTTAAGTATTTAGGCTGCTTTCCAAAATACCTTTATTGCTCTCATTTGTCTGCCATTTTTAAATATATTTTAAAAGGGGGCTGATTACTCTTAAGACACAATTGAAGTTGGATTCCTTTCTTCTTGGCTTGTTGAGCTTTTTGGTTTTACTTTGTCTGTAAGTAACATCTTTGCAGATCCTCAAATCCACAAAGCTATGAAAACCTAAGGATGTCAAAATCTGTGTACTCAATGATAAATAGAAACGTATATCTGTTGTTCAAACGTTTGTAGAAAACACGCTCACCACAAAAAAAAAAAAAATGGTAGAAAATCTGTTAACAATATTTTTAAAACTTGCAGTTGCAATATAGGCGTCAGTCTCTCCAGAGCCATTGAGTTCTTTTAACAAGATCAGGATGACATCAACGAAGAACAAGAAATACTTCAGCGAAATATAAAGAACGTACCAAACAACCAGTTGAAATGTAATCATTGTATTCCATGTTCAAAGAAAATGTAAAGATGAAACAAGCGTATATAAAGGGGTGATATTCAACACTTAAATTTAAATATTAAAAAAAAATAAAAATTATACCACTCATTAATTTTTTAATATAACAAAGTGTGTATTCGGCTGCTTATTAGACATTTCTTTGACACACGTATGAAGACCTGTGGACAAGCCTATTCTTCTGATTTTATCCATCCATAAGGTAGTATTTCGTCGGTTTGTTTGGTGTTACTGACTTTGTTTATTCACCACAAACAAAAATGAAATAATGTTAATTCTATACATTTTCAAAAATTACAACTCCCACTTTTCAATGAGCTCACGTCATATAAGATCATGTTTCAAATCAGCATCAAAAAGTAGTTTAAGATCAGCTAGTTTGCTAAATAACTGTTGCGATTTAGCTTATCGTAGAAATATTGAATGCTTAAAAGTAATGAAGCTTGTAACGAATGAAGTTGAAAATAAATTTCGCGCCAAAACCTTACGTGATAGAACAAATCTGATGACATTTCTGAAATTAACAGCAAAATGTCATTCTATTTTGTGATTAAAGCTCTCAAGACCGAAAAGATGTTGCGTTGAATTATCTAACAGAAGACCATTGACGTTAATGAATAATACATTAGGCAATGGTTTAATACTCAGTACATTCTAACACTAGTCATATATAAAGTCATAAGAGTAAATCCCGGTTCGCTTTCGTGCCGTGGAAATTCACAATACCGTTAACTCTAACTGGTGAATTTCTGCAGGTCGTCACTAACAATTGTTGGTACTGTAATTCAGGAAGTATAAGTCTGACTTCTGTGGATCAGTTTTGAAATAATCGATAAAAAAAAAACACACGCTGCTCACCATACAACTTTTTTTTTTTCATAGCACCAGTTGGTCATGATTGATAACTTACACAGAAAGAAAGTTTACACACCTCTCGTTCTTCGACATGAAACCTTCCACATAAATAATCTATTGTTTGTCAAAATATTTTCTTTGTACAAACTTCGATATGCAACACATCCTTTGATGAAAGTACTATTACTCCCCTTTAAAATTTACTTGAGTTGTTGAAAGTCTAACAATGCCACCATACCACCTCTCTCTTTATCTCATTATGACTTCAAATTGTCTAATAGCCATTCATCATACTGCATTAATTTCCAACTTAATGAACAACGAAGTATAATACGTCGTAAAGTAAGATCTGATGGCCTTGGCTGTTCAAATATGTTGGCCATGTTACTGCTCGACGATACTGATAAGTCACTGCTATAAAAATTTTGTACTGCCTTCTGAGTTCACACTCTCTTTCAGTAATTTGAGTATTATGATATTTCAATTGTATTTTATTTTCGGAGTGGTTTGCTATCGTTCATCAAGCTATTAACAAGTCTCCACCCACCCACCCTAGAAAGCACAAAGGCAATGAGGTTCCGGGGAAGTGTCTAAGAGGTGCCTGGGAATTTCCCTCCTTCAATTACCACACTGCTTTTATTTTACCACGACTTTCTCTGAAGTAAAATTCATGTGTATAGGTGCCCTCTGAAAAGAGTATGTCTGGTAGCTCAAGATAGAAGTCGCTTTCAAATGTTTCTTTCTAACAAAAACAACAAAAACAAATAATATTTATTCTCCACACGGGGGAGAAAAATAGCCGGATATTAATACCTTAACCCGGGAAGACTGATCGTAATTTCTGAGTGAATGGTCACTCTAGTATAGGCTGGAATTCAACACTAGAATTGCTGATTGTATCTAGTGTTACATACAGCTGATTGTATTTTGTATAAGTTCGTTGATTTTTCTCTTCCATCCCGGCCCATCAGATATTTGACAACATTGCTAAAAGATGGCAGTGCAGTAAGTTGGCAATACTTTCAGTGCTGGGGTGACGTTGTATACACAGGAGTCATTCAAAGTAGAAAGTATACGGTGCAAGTCGTCATTAGTTTTGACACGTGTTTTCACTCATGGGGGTGTCATGAGGGAGTACTGCCTAAAGAACACTGACAAGCTGCCTGGAAAGTTGGCGCTGTAGTGTTCTGGTTAACGCATCGGACGGCTAATCCAGTGGGTTTCGATTCCCGGCGGGGTGATTTTTTTTTAAATAACTTTTTCTCTTTTTAAAAACATACGCATTTTCAAATTTAGATTAGGTGGCAAGTTCACTAGCTAACTAATCTAACCTACCCTTAACCTTATGACATTATAAACTCATAGGTTTACTCTGGTTTGATATTTTACGAGCGATAGCGAGTAAAATTAACCCGGGGGAGGGATGGGAAGATTTGTGTGTAGAAACGCCAAAGGCGTAGGAGCGGCTGGCAGCTTGAGCGTAATCAGCAGGACTGAGAAGTTTCTGGGTTTATTTATTTATTTATACGCGATCCACTCTAGTTTACTGCAACGGTAACATTTTGCTGTGGCGTCAAATTCTGAGGTGAATACTTTCTACGTGGAACGAGTCGTCTTTTACTTCAGATAAGGTCTTCGTAATATAAAAGGAATAGTAAAATAGTAGTTACTAGCTAAATGGCTCCGTGGAAGAGTGGTTAGAGTGACTAGCTACAAATTGTGAATGCAGAAATTTCCAGCTTCGAACCCCACTGCAGAGAGGAGGAAAATTTACAAACAAAATCAATATATCAATGTGAAAGAAATGAATGAAGACAGAAAGTGTGGTAAGTAATTCTCTGTCATGAAGTTCAATGCTCTCTTTTAGTGAAATGAAATAGGTGGTTTTGTGCCGTTGAACAGTTGGGAAAATGCAACGTTCAAAAAACGTTTCCAAAATACTCCACTTCTTGACGTTGAAGAACCGTTGAACAGGCAGACATTTAGATACATATACAACGTTGAAATTAAGTAGCGAGACTAACGTTGCCGTTTCTCAACGCTTGTGTGCTGCTGGGGTAATAAGTATTCTTTGTAGTTGCATTTGTTTACCTGCGTTAATTGCTACGAAAAGTTTCTTCTATGAACGTCAGTGTCAAAGGGAAAAGATCGTACGAGGGGAATTGGATAAGTCTTGAGCCTACCTAGGGAGGAAATGTCCCAGGCTAGTGCTATTTTAGAATTTCTCTACGTAGTCCCCTGGAGTGTTATGCACTTCTCCCAGTGGTACTTCAGTATAGCCAACCCCTGACAAAGAAAGGGATTGGCAATACTGTTTTTGGACGATCTTCAGACAATGATGTCCTGGCCAGCTTGATTCTACCATCCACCTTTTGACCGTTGCATATGTACGGAGCATCGTTCTTCAATGTAGACAGCATGTCCTCGTGAATTTTCTTCGCCGACATGCCTTTGTGAAACAGGTAGCGAATCACAAAGCTTTCACCAACACGTTCCTCACTCGTGTCATCTCGACTGACGTTTTGTGACGCCACCACTACGCGGCGCTAGCGATCGGCTTCAAAGTATCTGGACCTTCCTCAGAAAGATTGAGCTTCATGTTGACGATTTTATTTTTTTAATCATACAATTCCTTCCTAGGTAAGCTCAGACTTATCAAATGGCCCTCGTATGTCTTTCATTGTATACTGAGTGTTTGATATAGATTTTGTCTGTATATATTATTATTTTGGTTATTATAAGAATAAAATTTCTTCTGATGTATTTGTTGTGAACTTCTATACAAATCTTTCTTTTCCATTTGTACTTGTTACGCTTACAAGAGGTTTCTATTACTCTTTTCGATGTAAATTTGTACTTTACACCTAAGTAAGTATACAATGTAATAATTTCTTTCCTTTCTCTCTATTTTTAGGACGCGGAAGGCGCGGCAGCTGATGAAGAAGTACTAGATATAGACCTTGCCGACCCAGAACTCAATAAGGCGGCTACCAAGATCCAAGCATCCTTCCGAGGGCATAAGATACGCAAAGAGGTCGTCGGTGTCAAACAGGATCCCGACCAATGAACATAAAGTGGATCTCGCCCCTCTTCCCCTCCAAATACAGCTTTGTAAAAATAATATAAATAATATCCATTAAACTAATCATAAAAAAAAATATAGCGTTTTGTCAAGCAGCTACGCTCACTGCGTTCTCTCATGTGGTCACCCGGATGGTCATGAGGTCGCAATACTTTTTTATCAGAGCAGGACTCATGTGATCTTAAGCGGCCAGAAAAATCGTCTGGGAACCGTTTCGTTACTTTATAATAATAATAATGAATTATTATCGTATACATAAGTAACATATACACACATATATATATATACACACATATAATATATGCATATAATAGAAGTATAAGAGAGGAAAACAAATGACATATGAAAAGCGTTGAAAACTCAAGTTATTACGTTATCATATCTACTCTGCGCAATACCAATTTTGTGCAATAAAAATACATCATTCTTTTTACTATAGTGCATTACTTTTAATCGTATTTACAAAAAAAAAATAATCATAAATTAACTGCCCATTGTATTTATCGTTCAAATTTTACTTTCTGTATATAAATATATCTACCGTATATAAATGTTTACCTATATTACGAAAAGGTGTCTCTATCGGTGTAGAAAGATGTGCCTAAGATCTTGCTTGTTACTTATCAATAGCGACGCCGCACGGCTGTCTAATGGAACTTAAAATGTATGCATGCAGCTCGCCTTTATGGCTAAAGAATATTACGAGCACAACGTTTTTTTTATTTATTTTTATAATTTCAATGAAAAAAAAAATCAAGTGTTATGATTTATCTTTTCAGTACTTTAATCATATCTTCTTAATTCGTAAAACAAAACGACATGGGCGAATTGTATAAGGTTTCGTGAGTATTTATCATTTTGGAAAAAAAAAAGGATAAATTGTTTTTCCAAGCTGTCATATTTGGAGAATACTGTCGGTGCTACCAAATATACAAAATCATATTGGTAAACGTAGATGTCCCTACTGCCAGGCACATTTGTTGTTTGGCAGGGAATATATACATATATACATTGTGTAGATCGCAGGAATATTAATTAAAAAAAAAAAGAAGTTTTAAAATATATTATATATATTATAAACATATGTAGGTGCAAAATAGCTTGTTTTGTCTGTTCAATATTATTTTTTTAATATCATACCGACGTAAGTAAAAAAAAAAAAGAAAGGTTATAATGTTATTATTATTATTATTATATGGACAGAAAAAGGAACTATCAGTCGTAGTAATATTAAATGACAAACAATAGAAGAAGAAAAAATATTATAAATGCGTGAAAGTGTATGTTTGACTAAAATAATGGTTATATCATGCACACTTGTTTTGTAATTGAAGATTTGAAAGAAATATTAAAAAAAAAAGAGAAACTGCCATTGATGTTTATGGTAAAAACACTGTCTTTCTTACATATCGGCACATCTTTACGTCCTATAATAACAGCATGCTGTAGCGATGTAATTTAAATTTTTAAAAAAATAACAAAAAAAAAATGCTATTCATGTTGCCATTTGCACTCTACCTATGTCCTCAATTTAACTGTATTCTGCTTTTTTCTGCCTCAATTCTGATATTATTTCTTTTTCAATTCTCAGCTTAGATTCGCAAGAGTTAAATGTCACTTTCGCACCTTGTTTTCTAACCTGTCTCCTCTAAACCTTGTTTATTTTTATTACAAACATTATTGTTTTTCTTTTGTTTTTTCCTTTCTTAAATATTGAAAATATCATTGTCGTGGCAAACAGAAATTTTATTCAATGTATTATGGAATGCTTTTTCAAGTTATAATTAGTATTCATAATATAATAACGGCGTGTGGGTTCATTCTAAATTCCATTATAATATTTTTGGGCATGTCTTCAAGTCTTCCTGCTACGGATATATATATATGTATATGTATACCTATTTGCGAAAAAAAAAACCTTTTAAAGACTACATTTACCCTTCTCGTTATTGTAGCTAATACTAACCATTGCACATTTGCACAAAATGTAGATGTTAACTATTATGCACGTAATCCTACTTATTCCAATCTTGTGATCCCTATTTTAATCGCCTTGTACTTGAAAAAAGGAAACAAAATTTACTATTTACAATTTCCATTAGAACTTCTGCCTTAATGGTGTTTAAAACAAGAAAAAAAAAAACAACTGAGAAAGTATTGTTGTGTTTGTTTGTTACGATTGATAACTTCGACAACTGGAATCATTTCGTTTCTAATTTCATTTCTTTTTTTAAAAAAATCAATGTTTTTGTCTTCATTCAAAACTATGAGTGTTGATTGTTGATGTGTAAACATGACTGGAATCATAGAAGTCTTTTTTTTTTTCCTCTGAGAGGTAAAGAAGTTTATTATTATTAAAATGAAAAATTGTTATTAATTTCTTTTGTATAATATTTCAACCGTGAGACAAACACATCACATAATATACGATTTTTTTTTGTCGTTTAATGTAGACCTATTCAGAATTTGTTAAATAAAAAGTATATACATACAGAAAATAACTCACGTTTTATTTTGTAAATTAGTGTAAAATTTTAAATGTCAACTTATTCTACAAAATATTAAGAATACATAGCAAGAACATAGTTATTGTGTGTATCTATATTATAATTATGCCCATATAGAAAATACAAGGTAAGCTTTGGAATTAGACTGCCCCTTATCTGATTTTTGGAAGAGGAAACAGTACGACGAAGAATAGATGCACCGTTTTTACTCATAAAACCTCTGCTCGAATGTATTTCGTGTTAACTTGTGCTTAATGGCATTTATAAATGGTGATTTTCTGCATAAAACTCATAAACTTTTGTCACTTCTAAACTACAAAAACATACAAACAGCAAAATCTCCAGTCGAGAATTTCTCGCTATTATCCTTGTTAGCTGTAGTGAACGTCAATAACCTCTTAAATAGAAACTTCTAACGACAATCCCAGTAAGACAGATGATTTTTCCAGCAAAGAAGAAAGCTTGGTGATGAACAATCTGCAAACGATACACATGATAAAAGGTTCTTTGAAAGCTACTAATAAGATATAGAATGTATTTTATATTTTTGATTTTGAAAATACTATTGGTAAGATCCTTTGAAAGATGGTGCGATCGGCTTTAGGAAAGAGGCATTGATAAATGGTTTGTTGAAGATGTAATAGCAACTATAAAGAGTCAACAGAATACATTAAGTCAGCCGATGGTTGCAGTTAATAAAGATGGGATTTATCTACGGAATCTATTTTGAACGTCTTACCTTATCTTGAAGTTGAATGAAAGTTCTCATTATCATTGACATTATCATCACCAACTTACAAGCATGAAACGTGAGTATCTAGTGAGTGCTAGCGTCGTCACGAAACAGGCTGCTACCTGAACTTTGTATCAAGAAACTGTTACTTAAGAAGCCTTAATCTGCACGCCACCATTAAAAAAAAAAAAAAGAGAGACGAACGACGAGTAATAATATTTTACAAAGTGCTTCAGAAGTCCCGGTAATGCTTCATAATAGCTATCGAATGAGTTATCCACAATATCGTTGCATGTGTTTTAGATAAGAAATTTGAATACCTGTGTCGCTCCGGACAAATGCCCAGATGGTACCTCCAAAATGGGCTCTGGCCGACTACCTTCTAATATTCTTTCCCCACCCTATCCCGGTCTTAGCCTGAGATACCTAAAGGCCATGAATAAAATTCAATCCAGTTGAAAACGTGGTCTATGACATCACACTTTACGCATTTTCAAATTTCTCAACCCTAAATGAAATTGTTTCAAAATTTGAAGCAGATCATTTGGTGGGTGTTAATGAGTATTCAAGGGATCGCTTTTCAACATTTCAATATTGTTCTTGGTTTTCCCGGTATTTTTAAACATCTAAAAACAAAATAGGAGTGTGGCTCTCAAGTCCTCTTAAAGAACTCTGTCGTTGCCAATGACAAGAATATCATCGGCAGATGGGAGACTGAGAAAATCTCTAAAGAATCCAAAAATGCTGTTAATAAACTTCCCATTAACTGACTCAAATCAGAAAGGCGAATAATCGTCCGCTGCTTGTCTTCACCGAAGTTAAGGCTATTTTCAGTGGCTATTTGATTTTGTAGATGAGGGCCATATTTAGCTGTAGACCAGGCCGCGACAGCGCTGCACTGTTCTTTCGTAGACTTACGGGCTTTAAACTTAGCCTTCGTGTGTTGTATCAACGAAATTTTCTTCTCTCCAAGCTGTGATGCCGATTGCAGAATAACGCCTTCACACACAGAGGGAAGGAGGAGAACTAGTCTTAAGTTGCTTCCTATTTTCACCGCTCGACGCAGCTTCACTGGATGAAGTCTCAAATCAAAATGTCTTCTTACAAGGACAACGTTCATCTTCTATATTCCTTGCCACAAAAACATTCTGGTCCGTTTCTGTTTGTTTTAAACACTGTCTTTTACTATTTGTTGAACAAATGTTCATTGTAAGGAAAACATTATGTCTTCTACGGAAATTTCGATATTCTGAAGATCTGATCTATTTTACATCAAAAAAAAACTAAGGTCTATTTTTAATACAAAATGTAAGTTTAGCATAGAATCTAAACAGAGTAACACTGCGACCTACTAAGAATTGTGAGGAATCCGATACCTTGGTAGCATCTCAGACACACAAACATTATTTTTTATAAAATTGGTTGGCAACACTGAAACTGGGGTGGTTGAGAACGGTGACACCGACAATATTTTTATATTGGTTCGAATAATATAGAAACCAAGTTTGATGTTGATATATCCAACACTTCGAAAAATTAAATTAAAAAAAAATAGTTTTTTAACAATGACAACTGAAATACTGAGGGACGATCACCCCCACAGCATTTTCTAATTGTATCGAATAATGTTTATGCCAAGTTTGGTGCTGCTACGTCTAACGTAATGAGAGCAATTTGAAAAAAATGAATTTTATAGAAAATAGGTTGGCAACGCTGGGATTTTGAGGGACGGAGACACCCACAGTATTTTCTATTTCGTCGAATAATGATTATGCCAAGCACCCTGCAGATAAGTCTAATAAAATGGAAGAAATTTGAACAGTTTAATTTCCCATGAGTACTTGCTTACGCGCAGACCGTCGTCACTTGTTTTTGATGTGGGCATCCGCCATGTTGTTTTGCTGTCACTTTAAGTTGTGAACGTGTGTGAAACGCACTTCTTTATTCTCTTCTACTGATGACGCATATGCGAAAATTCTAAGTAACTCTACAGTGTTTAGTGCGTATTGTTAATGTGATTTTCGTCAAGGTATTACGTAAGTACAAACTTGTAAGAAAAAAACTTGTAAACTTTATTTTTATATGGGCCAGTTTAGTAACTTTGGACTTCGGCCCGTCACGATTTGCCTTTAGCTGTTAAGTGTTAAAATCCACACCCATGCCCCTGCCGGGACTCGAACCCGGGACCGTTGAGTCGTAAGCCTACCGCCGCAGACCGCTCGACCACCCGGCCGGCTCCTACCTTTGATATATATATGTATATATATATAGCACAAAGGAAAGCCGGGTAGGCAATTTAAGGTAAATTTGAGAAAAATGAAGGAAAATAAAGGAAAAATACTTACAGCTTATAGTTTCGTATTAGATCACACACATATACACATATCTAAAAGTCACTTCGATATTTCGTACATAACGTTGCACGTTTTCAAGTATAGATGAAGAGAGCGAAGTTCACGCGTTCACAAAGCACAAGATTGAAGAGACAGTGGCGACACATAGCGGACGATGCATCAAAACTGGAGAACAGCTGAATGCTGTAGCGTGTAGATTTCTGGAACTTGAAATAAATTCGCCCTCTCTACTTGAAAACGTGCAATATTATGCACGAAATCTCGAAGTTAATATGTTGGCAGCACTGCAGCAATCAAGACCATTCCAACGATACCTCAACCACCTCTACACCTTGTGGTTCCTGAGTCTTTTTTTTTTTTAGGACACTGACGGATGTAGCGGGATTATGAAAATCCCATCTTTACAGCTTCGCTTTGGAGAGACTTAAAATGAGTAAAAACGAAGATTAGAGACATGCGTGTACTAAAAGAAAGGTGAAGACACACGTCGAAGCGCTTAAATCACACCAATTCTTTTTACCCACTGCTCCATTGAACTCATTAGGTATTAAAAGAACAAAAGTTAAATTTAAACACAGTCACTGTTCACTTTCTGCTTCACCTGTACGTTTTAACTTTGCTAGTTAACATTTGGTGAAGTTCACTGGATGGTACGAAACAGCGTGTGACTGTGGAACGTTTTATTTTATTTTGTTTAAAGACAGAGGGTATGGATTACAAGAAAATCATATTTACTGCTGAAAACTCATATAGAATAATCTCCTAAATGAAACGTTAACATATAATAAAGAAATTGCCAAATATATTTATGTAACGCAGGAAATGTGAATGATGCAACAGGAAGAAGACAAACGCAAAGAAAATACTCTCATGTGGAAGGTGTTCCAATCAATTGCACAGTAACCCTCAACCAAGTGCCAGAAACGCAAGTAGCACACAAACGTTGAAAAATGGTGAATTCATGTTACGTAATTTTAACGTTGTGTATGTACCTTAATCTCCGCCTGTTCAACGCGTGTTTCGACACTTAGAATCAATGTAGTCTTCAACGGTAAAAAAGTGGACGATGAACAACCTTTTCTTTTTTCTGTAACGTTATATTTGCCCACCTGTTCAACGGCTCAAAACCATGTTTTGCGTTTGACCAAAAGAGAGCACTGAGTTTGTAAATTTTCCACGCGTCTACAGTGGGATTCGAAGCTGGAACTTTCCTCACTCGTCCTTTGTAGCTCGTGACGCTAGCCACTCATCATCCACGAAACCACCTCGCGAGTAACTACTATTTTATCATTCCTTTTATTATATGAAAACTTTCTCTGAAGTAAAATTCATATGCAGGCTAGGTGGCCATGATTTTCCAGGGATAATTGGGATAATTCAACTTCTTGCTTGTTGCAACTGTAAACTTGACTACTTTTTCTCCCCTCCACTACATAAAAAATACTTTTTATCTATACTCCTTGAATTTGGAGTTTCGAAATGAGTATTACCTCAATCAGAAAATTCGTAATATGATTTTAGAAAAGAGGAACAGCAAAAAGAGTTCAGTGCAAGGATCTAGCGAAAAAGTAGAGAATACAAAATTAGGGCCCCTTTGGTAGCCCTTGACAGAAGTGTTTTTTTTTTATGTTTCTTTCTAATAAAAACAATAACATGTTTCGAAATATATTTATTCTTCAAAGCAGGGAGACAAATAGCCGGGGATTAAGGCCTTAATCCCGGATAATCCCGGAAAACTGACGGAAACTGGGGGTGAATGGTCAATCTACTAATAGGTTGGAATTTCACACTATATAGGATTGCTCATTGTATCTTGTGTCAGTTGATTTTTCCCTCCCCTCTCGGACCATCAGATATTTGACAACATTGCTGAAAGATGACATCATTCTCGGGGTTAGGGTAACGTTGTGAGTCTTCGTAACATAAACGGAATAGCAGAATATTAATGAGTAAGAGGATTCCTCGTGGACGAGTGGTTATAGCGTCGAACTGCCAACGACGAATGCAGAAAGTTACAGCTTCGAAATCCACTGCAGATGGGTAGAGAATTTACAAACAAAATCAGTATATCAACGTGAGAGAAATGGATGAAAACAGCAACTTAAGACCTGCTAAACATCCTAAGTCTATTTTTTTCGTATTTTCATTTTTTCTGTTTGTCAGCTGTTCATTTTTATGTTCCAAGGGCTATCCACTTCCATAACATTACATTCTAACTGCAACTAAAAACATCTTTTTTTTAATACATAATAATTTCGGCTGAACAGAATAACATCCCAAGCCCTTGGACTGTTTTTTGTTCCTCCTGAGAAAAAATACTCCGGTGGACTTGGGATGTTTTGCAATTCAGGTCTTCACCTGTGGTGAGCAAATCTCCGTCATGAAGTTCAATGCTCTCTCTTTTTGGACAAATGAAAAATGTGGCTTTGAGCCGTTGAACAGTTGGGCAAATATAATGTTACAAAAACATTTCCAAAATACTCCATTTCTTGATGTTGAAAACTATGTTGATTCTCAACGTCGAATAAACCGTTGAACAGGCTGTCATTTCAGTACATATTCAAAGTTAAAATTACGTAGTGAGACTAACGTTCAATCCACCGTTTCTTAACTTTGGTGTTACAGGGAAAGCTTTGCTTTTAGTTTAGGCTCAATTTAGAAAACGTTACAGACATTTTTTTTTCAATCTCAGTGCCAACTCAGTGAGTGCTAATGGTGATACCTGGATTGAGATGTATGCGGAATAATTGTCGTCTTAAGCAACAAATAAAATATTACTTTCGTTGGCAGGCAAGATCTACAAGAACTATGAACGGAATTGCATGATATATATGCAAATGGAACTTAAATAATAACAATCTGTCTGTTCACTTCATTTGTTTACCATACAAATGGAGGACACATTCTAGGCCAATCAGTATTTCTTTCTCAAACTGTCCTATGATCTATCTCTTCTCTTTTTAAGTAAAGCTCCAGTCGATGGCTTCAAAGTTGAGTCGAAACATTAAGCATGAACTTTTTGTCAGCATTAACAGCTGGAGTTGTTTACATAAGTAATTATATTTGCAATGAGCTGAACATGATAGTTACCATAGATTTATATTTAAAGAGAAAAGAACACGAGAGACTTGCCAATAAGCTAATTCAGCCTATAAATTAGTAGCGATTCGAAGGTTGTTTATATATGTTCCTATTAGATCACACACATATTTACATATATAAAAGTCACTACGATATTTCGTGCACACAGTTGCACGTATTGATGTGTAGAGGAAGAGAGTGAAGTGCACGTGTTCACAAAGTACAAGATTGAAGAGAGAGTGGTGACATGTAACAGACGATGCATCAAACTTGGGTAACAAATGACTGCTGCAGTGCGTAGATTTTCCGAGCTAGAAACAATAATAACTGGATAGCGTGTAAGTACAGGTTGGGATTGTGGATGGAAATGTGTTGAAAATGCAGAGCAAACGGGAAGTTTAGAGTTATTAAAGATTAAGGCCAGGATATATTTTCGCTCTTAAACCATGAATAAACGCATTCTCCCATAGATGGTGTGTTGAGGTGCTGGTCGTAGGGGGTAAAATGTGGATTATGGCAACTAGGAAAGATAGAACAAAATTGGTATTGTGGGACTCGGTGTGCAAGGAAACTGGGGCATTCGGTTTGTTGATAGTACAGAAGTGACGATGGTTGTTAATACGAATGTTGAAAGCACAACCTGTTTCCCCCACATAAAAGGCATCACAGAATTTGCAGGTTAGGATATATATAACATGAGGGGTGTGGAATATACCCTTCGAATTGAGGATTCCACAGCGTCTTGGGAATATCCCCAATGTGTAACTCAATTTAATGTTTGACATACGTGTCTCAAGTTTACACCTGCAAAAGAACTGGCTCTTCTGTTATTAAGCCATCGCTAAGATGGTAGAGCAAGGACAAGATGGTTGTCATTTGTTCTCCCCAATTAGCTTTCAAGCTGAAATCGTTTCTTTGTTTCAATTCAAACGTGTAGTGACTGAATAACTTTTGAACAGAATTTAATTAACCACAGTTCTTCCTTACCTCCAACATAATTCATTAAAACAAAGTATCTCTTCAGAGTGTAATAAGCAATTATAAATGAATACGATACTTACAATAGTTGGAAGACATTTTCTAATGAAAGGCTACCAGGGTCCCATTCTGCATTGCTCTATATTAATCTAATTAAGAATACGGCCGATCTCCCTAAGCACCATTCTACACTTCCTTTTCTATTTTATTTTAGATAACTTACCTTCAAACTTTTCGAATGTCAAAAACCACACATCATTCAAAAACCACACTCTTGAACCATGAATTACGTTTACAAAGTTAAAAAAATTAAACACGTGTAATACACATATTTTTTGTATCTCATTAAAAAAAAATGGGGAACGTGATAGCTTAGCACATGCACCTACGACGTCCACCACACATGGTCAAGCAGAAGTCTGTCACACTGATTTAAACTGTCCATAGATAAACATAGACTACAGACTAATTAACAAAATCTATGCTTAACGGAAATCCCAAGTTCATCGCCGTAATGACAAACTTACGTCATTAGATTCTATCCTGGGCAAGATCAAGCACCGCGAGCATCTATCTCTCGAAGTTTCCTTCTAACATGGTCATCCCAATGACGTCTCGGTCTTCCCAGAGGCATCTTTCCCTTCGGCTTGCCAACCACGATGGAATATAATCATGGTTTCCCCCCATCTTAACCGTTGTCATTTCATTACTATTATAATATCCGGTGAATCATCCACAATTATAAAATGTTCGAAAGGTATATTCATAAAGAATACAGATTTTATCCTGTTTCGTCCTCTTCTTCAGGCCGCAACTCACCAATCAGGAAATCCCGCCTGTTTTATATCCTAACTCCCCAAGTCCTGAAAATGAGCTGCAGCAACTCTGCCTTTGAAGTCCATCGCTGGCTTTTAAATGTGTATCACTAAAGTAGAACTAGTTTATAACTATACTCACTTAAGTCTCTGCTCAAGGTACAACCCTACTCTTTTTTTAAAAAAATACGTAAGCCATAAGTCTGACATGAAAACTTCTTCTTCTTTGTCAAATTCTTCATCACGTACGTAACCCAGAACAAGTAAAGTTGTTTAGCTCTAAATGAGTTTGATGAGGCAGATCCTTGGGACTCAGATTTGCCATTCACACATTTTCCATCCGTAGCTAAATCGTCTGAGTCAACTTCCTTTCTTTTTTATGATAATGAAAATTAATTATTGAAAGAATATTTATATATTTGGAGTGTACCGAGTTCCTAGGATCTTACATGAGCAAATCTCCTCTGTTTGGATTAAACTACTAACATGTGAGCGAATATGGAAAATCGTGGAACATAACTTAAAGAGTTAACTTATCAGTTAGTTTCATAAATATATGAAAAACAATGCAGGTTGAAAATAAGATACATTCATAAACATTAATAAGCATTAATCTTTCGCTCTTACAGACATGATTACGAAAAGAGAAACAAAGGTAGAAAGAATAAAGAACGGGAGTTAAGTCGCTATTATGTTTTCGAACATGGCTGTAGCAGCGAAACTTTGCTACTTGCGTTGTGGATGAGTAGGATATAACATGATTTGTACTGAAATAAGGCAGGTACAACGCATCTACAATAGTTTTAATACATTGAAAAATAACATTGGCATTACTAATATCATCGCTGGAAACCACCTTTTGATTTTAGCTGCTGTGGTAGCAGATGAGTCACTGTACGAATATTTATCAACCCAGTCCTTGCCTTTAGTTATGTGCACGTACAACCGATATCAATCAACCAGTCACAATCTTTACATACACTTCTTTACAATGCTGTATGATTGATCAATAAAAAAGCATCACTTTCTTTAGAATTTTCTTGTGTACAAGGGATTTTCTGCGAACCTTTCTTCAATTGCGTTTTCCGTTTGAAAACGGAAAGTGTAAAGATACATAACCGAATCTGACCATACCTAACCTACGCTAGCCCATGGTCACTTATCTAAGATAATCTACAAAAAATGCAAGAAAGCAATTAATAATAATAAATATGGACAGATAGAAATGTATTTTGAAATAAAAAATCTTGCTCCCGCCGGGATTCTGCCACTCAACAAGTCGACGCATCCATGGTACGAACTTACAAACGGCGATTTGAAAGTTGTATTTACAATGCGCGTGTGTTACGTAACAAGGCTAGGACATGGCATTGGCGCGCGTGGATAACACTGCCTAGCTTCATATTCGGATCGCGAAATTCTCTATTACATAGCTGCTTCATTTTCGAGCATTTAGTTTTAACATGGCCTCTTTTCAAACATCGCCAACACACAATTACAAGGAAAGTTTTCCTTTTAGTAATGTAAGTATAGTTTCACTATATCTAAAATTGTCTTGCATCAATGTCTATTTCACATACTATGCCGATGAGCTTCAATATTCATAAAAAGCTGATTAAATATCTCGTGTAATCCAACAAGAATCATTGTTGCAATATTTTCATCATCAAGGCCATAACCAATATTTGCAAGCTCCTGCGTAGATGAGACTATATCTCCCAAGCACTTCTCTATGATGCCTCATTCTGGCAAGTTTCTTTTTGAGTTCAAGCTACGAGTTGAGCCAATGGTTTATGTGAACTGCCTTTAAACTGTTCCTGGTTTCTCTGACAGTCTTTGTATTCCTAATGTGCGGATAACATAAGTCTGTATTCCTATGCGTATCAGCATGAGCCTCAGATGCATAAAAACCATAAATAAAATTAAAATTTCTATGCCTGTTTTAAGGACAGTGTAAAGCCAAGATCTCCGACAAGAGATGGCAGCACTATCTCTGTATATGTCTAACTTATTTTTATCGTTGCACGAAATTTCGATGCTGCTCCTACAAATTCAAACCTACAGAGTTCAAACTTTCAGGGAAGAAAGTTCATAACAAATTCAAGAGTTCTATTCGTGCCGATTTTTAATTTTCTCTCTTGTTCATTGTTGAAATCATTTCATTGTTGTTATGTCTATAACAATGAAGCTCTTTCAACAATGTACAAGAGAGAAAATTAAAAATCGGCACAGATAGAACTCTTGAATTGGATATGAACTTTCTTCCCTGAAAGTTAAAACTCTCTAGTTCTGAATTTGTAGGAGCAACATTGAAATTTCATGCAACGAAAAAAATACGTTAGACAGATACAGAGATAGTGCTGCCATCTCTTGTCGGAGATCTTGGCTTTACATTAACCTTAAACCTTTTATTGACATATGTTTAGTGCAAAAGCGTACCCCTCCTATTTTGAAAGAAAATCTAGTATTTCGGAATTTGTAGAACCAGATTGTGAAGATCTGCCCGCGTTAAGGTAATTTAACTGAATTCCAAGAGTCTTAAAGACAAATGAAAAACGTAGTTATTAGAGGTGGAAGATCTATAATGTCGTCTTCTTTGGATACCAACAAATGCAATTGGTAAATTTTAATTACATAACTTTCGGACCAAAAGAAACAAAATAGGCACTGTGGCTATAACAATGGAAGGAAAGATACGATATTTTTTCCTCTACTAAATACATTTCTGATTCCTATTATGCAAACCTCTAAAACATTGTATGAAAATAACATAATTATTTATGTAATCTTATAAAGCGAAGATGTTAGAAGAAGTTCTCATGGTACTTATGTAGAACAATCAATTTCTCCACTCTTCTGTGTGCTTATACGTCCAAATACAAGGACGGGCATCTCAATTCATGTTGTAATCGTGTTCACAAATACGAAGAAACGTAGTATCAACGGTCGACCATCCTGATTGAGTTTTCTTCGGGGTTTTCCTCAGTCATACCAGGCAAAGGCTAGTATGATACCTTCAAATTAGGTCCTGACTGACTTCTTCCCGCATCCTACCCCGGCCAGAGCATGAGATGTCTAAAGACCATAAAATAAATTCAAATTCAAATGAAGCAGAGAACAAATAGAATAGTAAATATAAACGTCTCATTTAAAATTCGAGAACGAGTGATTCTATAATGAAAAGTAGATGGAATATTGACTTCAGATTGTCCTTTGTTTTTCCTCTTTCCCCACGATGACAGTGATTTTCTCACGGTGTTAAAGTTGATACTGAATGCGCAATACCTGAAGTTTCTTCCGAATCCTCTTTTGCGTTTCTGTTCCGTAACTTTGTTGAATAATCGATTGATTCTGTGACCTTCCTTTCCCTACTCTCTTCTCTATGCGTCCATTGGCCTCACTTTTTTTTTCCTTCTCCTCTTCTGGTGTACTTGACAGTTAAGTCTGTAGATTACTGCCCACCTCTCCCTTCAGTAGGTCACGCAAATGTCGAAGGATGAGGAAGAATTGAACGTTCTCAAAGAAGACAGAGTGGAGTGGGGGAAACGTAACCATTAGACTCCCAACTTGTTTAATCTTCTTAATGGAAGCAGAAAGTATAAAAAGCTGTTTGCACACAAAGTCGTTCAAGTACATATACTATCTCATTTAACTCAGTAGATCCCAATTTCAATTAAAGCATATCTGCTGCTACTTATGTCACTATTACTGCCAACACATAAAGCTTCTTATAAGAGAGAAGGATGCAGTACTAAGCAAATTTCCCCTCCGATAAGAGAAAAAGCTACTAACATTTTCTGCAGTAAAAACAAGCAACATATCGTAAATCATTAGGAAATGAGAGGTTATTTATTACTATATCATTTACTAAAAGGATCTCTTTATATATATATAAAAAAAAATTATCGTATGCACGCGAATGTGTGCAGTGTCATATACAATCAATCCTATTACCTTGTAGAATATCACTAAAGACTTTGTGGTAGGCTTTTCTATTACTTCAAATTTTCAGTGTTGGTGTGTGTTTTTTCAGAAAAAAAAAGAAGGACGATATAAGCAGTGTTGCCAGAATATTTTTCTATAAAACCGAGTAACTGGGAGTAACTTTTTAATTACATTCTTTATGTATTTCCTTTGCATAACAAACAAGCTTATCTGAGTAAGCTTAGTTGTTAACTGTAGGAAGAATTTGTCTACTTCTCAGCACCACAAGTACTGCATAAGATGTCACATTCATTACGTTACTTCTCCGAATGTTTTTGGCATGTTATATTGAACTTTGTAAATATTTATAATATTGATTTCACCGACTCTGTTGGTAGCTTTGATAGTTGTTGTAATCATAATACAATCGTGCACGAGATTAATCACAAACGAAAGTAAGTTTTACCAGCTTTCGTAGCTCCAAAATGGGACAACAATACTGTCAAAAATGATGGTATAGCTCACTTCACCTTTGTATTATGGAATATTTCTCGAAATGTCAGTTCTGTGTTTTGTCAGGAGTTACAAATCTACTTCATCAAACTGAACATCTTTGTGCAAAACAATCTTAACCTCCCGATTCAAGACAGCACCAGTACTTCTGCTTTTAATAAAGTAAGAAATTTTGAAAAAAACTAGTCATCTCTCGTAATACCTTTTAAATTCTTCAGTGTAGGAAGGATTATGTTCTTGCAATCGGATGACCAGTTTCTGAAGAGAATAACCGAATTTAAAACTAGGGACAAATTTTAGTCGAGACATTGTATCAAATTATGGGCTGTCCCAGAAAATCGTGGACGTATGGCAACCAGTGATGGAAAACTTTCAGAAATGAAAGTTCTGATTTCAACATAGTATTTTAAGTATAATGTGTATTATTAAATGAATGTAATTGTATTCTGTGAAATAACAGTAACAAAGACATTGCTCTGAGTTTGAAACATTTCTAACAGTTATGAAACACACTTTGTGAAGATCATACAACAATAAATTTAAAGAAATGCAAGAAATTATAACAACTTTTCTGGAGGTAATTCTATTTCTGCATGTTAACCATTTTTTCTTTGATTTTGTACAAGAGTAAATTAAAACTCAAAACTACCAACATTATGATATGCTGTAACACGTCAAATACTTGATACTTGAGAATTTATTGGCTAACACAGTACTAGAAATGGTGATCATATTGCTATATATGCAGAGTAATTTTGAAGTAAATAACTGAGTACAAAAATTACTACTGCAAAATACTTTAAATGTTTTTAGCTGTATTTGGCACTTCGTTTATATTTTGAAACTGGCATTAAAGTAGCTAATATCTGAAAATTTTAACAAAATGAACGTTTTAATTAAGGTTTTCTATGCATCAAATAATGTTTAAAGGAAGGCACACAATTGTATCTGATTTCTGCTTGCGACGAAAGTAAGTTCTCAGACAAACCACGATAAGTTTCACCAGTTTTCGTAGCTCCAAAAGAGGGACAGCAAACTTTCAAAAATGGAGGACTATCTCACGTCATCTTTGTGTTGTGGAATATTTCTTGGAATCTCAGTTCTGTACTTTGTCAGAAGTTAAAAAGCTACGTCATCGAACTAAGCATTGAGTTGAACACATCCCCTCCCTCCTTGTCTTAACTGAAGAATAAACAAATAATAAAGAACTGATGTAGTTACTTATTGTATTAGTATTGGTGGTCGAAGCGCGAGAAACAATAAAAGAAAATGGTGTCCAGAAATAGTTATTCATGGCGTTCCTTTCATGGTGTTACTATGCAACAATGGTCCGGAGCCGCTTTATTTCCGTAACTCGTTCTTCTGATATGGGCTTGGTTATCCTGAATGAGAATAAATTTAGTTTTCCTTAGTTACGCCAGATGAATGCAGTATTTTGTGTGATGTGACGACCTGCGGCTTCAAGAATATTGTCAAATAATAATAGGATACATTGTAAAGTTTATTTCTGTGTGGACACAGAAACAAAAATTAAAACATTTATTCCCACGCAAGTCTTTATTTGCTTGGAATGCCTAGAAAGAAGTAGTAAAGAAGCTTGTAACTAATGCTTAGACTTTGTATCTTTACAAGTAAAAACATTTTATTTCACAAACAAGTGTGAATCTTACACTTGTCTTTATTACCAAACCCATTTCTAGACATTTTCTTCGCTTTGAAAAAGTGAATCGTACAAATTTTTTTTTTCAGTCTCCTCAACTTTCACTATACTCCTCTATACCCCCAGTAGCAAACAGACGTGTTTTCAACGTTGATTTGAGGTTCATTTCGTTTGTTAACCGTTATCGGTTGAAAAAAAAAACGTTTACTTTTAAATCATATTTCAACAAAGACATCATTGCGTTGATAAGACGTTAATACAACGTGTATTCAAATTATTATTTTCAACTATGGTATAATAGATTTTGTTTAATGCATTTCTTACTATTGATATGTCAAAAAATGTAATTAAAAACTAATTGAATGACACAAACTAATTTTAGTATTCTCATGTGCACGTTGAAAACAGATTGAATTTTAAACCATATTTCAACGAAGTTAGAATTTCGTTAATGTGACGTACTTTCAACTATCAATCATATTATATCCTAGATTTCGTTTCACACGTGTATTTCTAATTTCATTGCTTGAGCATTATAATTAAAGCAAATACAATGAAAATAACAATATTTTTCATGTTTTCATTTGCATGTTGAAAACAGGTTGAATTTTAAACTATATTTCAACGAACATTTAATTTCTACGATACAGTAAAAGAGTAGTGGCCTCTCCAGGTGGATTCTTGGACAAGTGGTGAACGCGTCGAGCTACCAACGAGAAGTGCAGCACTTTTCTATGTTAGAACCCCACAGCAGCCGCTCGGATTATTTACTGTTGGAAAATTAACACCGTATATCGTGATAAAAGCAACGGATAAAATGAAACTGAATGTGTGTATACCAATAGACAGAATTCATACTCTGTTTTGGCCAAATAAACCCGTTTCTTCACAACCATTATTCAACGTCGAATAAACCGTTGAACAGGCGGACATTTCGGTACATTTATAACGTTAACATAACGTTTCGGTACTAACGTTTTATTCACGTATTTTCAACGATTGTATACTACTGGGGTACAGCTATGGTTTGCAAAGACTTTCTTAATATTACGACCCTGCTTCATACTTTTTTTTATAAGAATCGTGCGAAAGAATTCATTAATCCATATTTCTTTTCACTGGTAAAACAAATAATTTGAAGCTGCATCAGATTCAAAGCTAACAAGCTAATACCAATGAAAAGAGTAAGGAGATATAATTATTTCTCGTATAAAACGTTATGAAAGAATTATGTGTTGTAAAACACCTTTTCTTTCAAACATTTTCCGGAAAAATACAGTGAAAATGTTCCATCTTACGTGATTCCTGGCAGCCAAAGGAAGAAAGGGAAAGCTACATACTTCTGCACCTGATAGATATAGATATATATATATAGATAGATAGATAGATATAGATATATATATATATATATATATGTCTTAGTCCAAGTCCCGCACCAGTCCGCTCTGCCCTTTTTCTATCCTACCAAGTGAAAACGCTTTTGCGAAACGTTGCCGATATTCTATTGTGTTTGTGAAGTTCCTGTACTCCTGTCTTAGCATTCTACTATGTAATTATCTTATTTTCTACCTTTCTTACCACCTTATAAATAGGTTCGAGTCAGAATCCTGAAAGTCCTGAACTCTGACTCACCTGTCACAGTAATAAAGAGATGGTAGCATACTACATTTCCATCCTTTCCGCCAACCATGAACCCGGCCTCAACTGCCTGTAACTCCTTGCAACGCAGTTCCGTTTTCATCTTCCTTTTCCTTCCTTGTTCTGTCTCTAGTTGCACTTTTATTTTATTCTATCTATATTGTTTCTTTGTTCTCCCCTTCATCTTCATTTTTATTATTATTATTCCCCCTTCCCTCCGATTCTTTACCCTCTTATTTCTTCAGGAAGCCCTTTACCTGCTCCCAGTAACCTTTGTACTTTCTTCTCCACTTGGTGCTTTCTTCGACCCATCTAGTCATTTTTCCGCCTCCATAACCTGGCCACATTATCACCCAGCATCATTGGCAAAATGGCGTTTCCTTAACACCACTCCCGCGCCTATCCACTCTGTCCATTTTCCTTCCTACAAGTTGAAAACGAAATTGCGAAACTTACTAATTTTCTATAGTGTTTGTGAAGTTCATGTGCTCCTATCTCAAGGTTTCACTATGTAAGTATCCTTTTTTTTTCTACCTTGTTTACCATCAGCCTGTCAGTATATTAGTCTATCAGTCTATCTATCTACAACGTATCTATCTCTATCTTTCTATTTCTTTTTCTCTGTGCGTGCATATGTGTGTTGTTTCTATTCCTCTTAATATAATGTTTTGTCTATCACTGCACTAGACATCCCCGCCAATGCATTTTTGTATGTACAGCTTGAAATTTTCCTGTAATCTTGCATATATAATTTCTGTAATGGTAGCCACGGACTTACGCACAAAACTTCTTCTGTTCAGGTCTGTATTTATTGATTCAGGGTGATGTCGTCTTTGTGATCATTAAGATTCCATGAGTCAGGCTATGAACTTTGTTTTCGCATGGATATTATCATTTCATCCCTATTCTTTCCTTATCAATAACACTTCAAACTTTACATTCCCTGCAACTCTGCCTGAGTCATAAATCCAAATTCCAAATCCATTTCATGTGTGTGACAACCTTGTTCCAACGGTCTTCTCTCATTTCAACCACTCTCGCTCGTCTGCTGTGATCTACGCTTGCACATTTCGGTTTTCATCAAACTTTTTGACCAATGTTCCAAAATTTCCAAAAGATCACTAACAATATCGTAGATCAATCCTTTATGTCCATCTGTCCCTCAAACTATCATCGAAGTAAAATAAATATATATATATTTTTTTTTAATATTTTTCGTTCGAAAAAAAAAAAGTTTTAATCTTGAAGTACTTTTCAGTCTCCAATAAGAGACCATCTTCAGGTGTGTTTAAGTGACAACATTTTCGTTAAAATATATATATATATATATACGTGGAAAATAATGTAAACAGAATTGTTATATGCAATACTATAATAGAAATTATATATAACGCTTCTCTTTTTATAGATTTTTCCATATTTGAAAAAAAAAAGTTGTCACATGAACACACCTGAAGATACCTCGGGCTGGTCGAGAGATTAGCACGCACGCTTGAAGGTTTGAGACCGATAAGTACTTCGCGATTAAACTTTTTCAAACGTGAACTAGAAAAAAACAAACAAGCAAGTACATAATTTATTTAACAATTTGAGTTCTCCGAGCGCAAAAATGATATTACTTCAAGTACGTTCGAAGCAGTTTAACTTTCCGAGAGAAAAATTAATTTTGTGGATACTCGTTTTATTTCTTACTTCCCATATTGAGCAGCAAATATTCACACAGAATTTTTCCTACTTTTGCTTGCATCCCCAGAGCACTTTCTCATACACTAATTCTCATGAGACACGTGGGCCGCAGTGGCTAAATAGTATAATGCTCACCTCTGGTGCTAGGTATCCTTGGTTCGATTCCTGCTCATGCCATGTGGGTTTTGTGGTGGACAAACACCGTGTGCGTGAATTTTCCCGTGGTACTCCCGTTTCCTCGAACTTTCTTCAATTCCACCAATTCATCCCATCATCATTCATACGGCCTGAGCCAAAGTTGCCTACCGGTCTTACAAATTAAATTCAAATTCATCAGACACGTTATAAAATATCCTGAAAATATCTTCTGCCACCAAACCACGTTTAGGACAGAACAAAGACTCAAATTTTCACTGGATTTCCCCAATCTTATAGTGTTTTCGTTGAAAGTGAATCCACTTAGACTTTGAGTATCACTCGTCTTATGGGTAGAGATTGCAGAGAGGTAGTAATTTATTTATCAGCTACAGCTTCGAAGTCATTACGCATCTTTCGGAATCAACATTATATAACATATTATTACTAAAACTTTTGGGAAATATAGTTGTGTGTTTTTATTTGATTTACGCTTTAATCAAATAAAAGCACACGACATTTCTCGAAGTTTCATTAATAATGTCAGACATACGTTGTAAAAGTCTTAAAACATGATTTTGATAAGAAAATCCGTCCTGGCTTTTTTTCCTCCACCTCAAAAAACCTTCGAAGAATCTGTCCCGTTTCAGCTATTATTAAATCGAAAACTCACAAATATTTCTTTCGTAATTGATATCATGTCGTCGTCGAGGGTCTTTCTTTGACTTTTCCTCCAATTGAAGACGCAACCTTTATCCCAACACTGTTACCCATCTTCCAATGTGGTAACCCGCCCCTAATCACGTTACCGTTCCTGTAAACCTTTTTTTTTTTTTCCTTTCCGTGATCATGACTAATTGGCGAAAGCTAACCATCTTTTATTTTTTGCATGAATTATTTGTTTATCCCTATAAAGTCCTATGAACGTAAAAGTGCTGGAAATGGGGTCAACGCCGGGGACCGCTGTTTCCTCAGTAAATTAAAATGTGTATCTGGGGGGAATTGTAAACTCCGAGAGTTAATGCAGCAAACAACCGTTGTTTATGCTTCCGATAGGTCGCTACGCCTACATGGCCCTTTTGTCACAACTGGTTGAAATTCTTTGAAAGCTCAAAAAACAGAAATATTGCTAACCTGTTACTTTACGACGAGTATTGATAGTGTAAGAATAATTAGACGCCACTGGTGAGACTTCTATCTCACTGTTTCATACGAAGATGTCAAATAACCTTCAGCCCTGTATCCCTGTATCGTTGCAGAAGAATATATACGAAACTATTTTCATCTTACCCCTCAAACGTATATTTGTGCAAGAAAGTAACATGAAATTTCCTCTCGGGTGTTTCTTGGAACAAATACAAAACAAATCGAAAATCAGGGTCTCCGTTTTTTTTTTTTTTTTTTTTTTCCTTTGCAATCCGTACTTTCCGTGAGAGAAACTTATGGATTCCCCTTCGTTTTTAAATTTACATTTCTCATAGGGAAATTTTTCCTGCCTTACGGTTTCTTGTAGAGAGTTGAATCAGCAGTACTCATAGAAAAACATTTCTGCGTTCCCTTAGTAAACTATATTATTTTTGAATCCGAAGGTTCAATGGGTAAAATTTCTGCGTTCCCCTTAGTATATATATTTTTTAGTCTGAAGATCCCATGGAAAAAAATAAATTACTTTTCAGTCTGAAGCTCCCATGGGGAAAAAACTTCCGCGTTCCCCATAGTATACTAAATTATTTTTCAGTCTGAAGCTTCCATGGGCGAAAATGTCTGTCTTCCCCTTAGTATACTAAATTATTTTTCAGTCTGAAGCTCCCATGGGAAAAAAACTTCTACCTTCCCCTTAGTATACTAAATTATTTTTCAGTCTGAAGTTCCCATGGGGAAACATTTCTGCGTTCCCTTTAGTATACTAAATTATTTTTCAGTCTAAAGCTCCCATGGGAAAAAAATTCTGCCTTCCCCTTAGTACCAGGTGTGTAAATATGAAATCGGAATTTGTGCGTAGACGGCGTTAGCTGTCACTGTGGTTACGTAAAACTGCGTCCTTGGCGCCACTTGCTTGTTTTGACTGCTGATAACGATTTGCAAATCACAACCAGACAAGTTTCATGTCATAGTGTAGTGTTTAATAGCGTTGAACATGGCGCAATTTATACCTACAAACTACGATGTGCGGACAGCATTGATTTTTTGTTACCATTTGAAGAAAACTGATGCAGAATCGCATCGCATGCTTGTCGAAGCTTACGGTGATCATACTCTTGGTAAGTCACAGTGCTATGCGTGGTTTACAAAATTTAAAAGTGGCGATTTTGACGTGAGAAACGAAGAACGTGGAAGACCACGGAAAATGTTTGCAGACAGCGAATTGCAAGCTTTGTTGGATGAGGATGACGCTCAAACGCAACAACAACTCGCGGATCAATTAAATGTGACACGAGAAGCATTTCCATACGTTTAAAAGCCATGAGCAAGATTCAGAAGGTGGGAAAATGGGTTCCACATGCATTGACTGAACGACAGCAGGAAAACCGAAAAACCACTTGCGAAATTCTGCTCGCCAGGTACAAAAGGAAATCATTTCTCCATCAAATTGTGACTGGTGACGAAAAGTGGATCTATTTCAAGAATCCTAAGCGTAAAACATCATGGGTAACTCCAGGAGAACCGACGACATCGACTGCATGACCAAATCGCTATGGACGGAAGACAATGCTTTCTGCTTGGTGGGATCTGAAGGGAGTGATCTATTATGAACTGATGAAACCTGGCGAAACCGTTAATACCCAAAGTTACCGACAACAAATGATCGATTTGCATCAAGCTTTGCGTGAAAAACGACCAGAATATGACCAAAGACAACATAAAGTGATTGTGCTTCACGATAATGCACCCTCCCACACAGCAAAACCGGTCAAGGAAACGATTGCGACGTTTTGGCTGGGAAATCCTTCCGCATGCGGCTTACTCATCAGACTTGGCGCCTTCCTATTTTCACTTATTTGCATCTATGGGAAACGCACTCGCTGACCAGGGCTTCACATCTTACGAAAATGGCTTGATGACTGGTTTGCAGCACAAGAGGCACAATTTTTTGGTCTGACATCCACACATTACCGGTACGATGGTAAAAATGTATCGCTAGCGATGGCCGATACTTCGAATAAAATAGTTCTTAGCATTGACATCCAATCACTGTGTCTTTTCCGTACATAAATTCCGATTTCATATTTACGCAACTGGTATACTAAATTATTTTTCAGTCTGAAGCTCCCATGAGGAAAAATTTCTGCCTTGCCCTTAGTATACTAAATTATTTTTCAGTCTGAAGCTCCCATGGGAAACAAATTCTGCGTTGTCCTTAGTATACTAAATTACTTTTCAGTCTGAAGCTCACATGAGGAAAAATTTCTTCGTTCCCCCACTAAAATATTTCCATTTCCAGGATTGGAACGTAAATAAAGTCTTTTACTACATTATTTCGTCATATATTTATATGTAGACCGCTCCGCTGGTCTAGTGGCGACTGTCACTGACTACTGATTGTGGGGTCCCGGGTTCGATTCCCGGCTCTGCCACGGGATTTTTTTCCAAAGTGAGAGGGTCTGGAACGGTGCCCACCCAGCATCGTGATGCAGTGGCGATCACATTTAAGAGCCTCGGCTTTCCTCTCCCAACATGTCTGGTCAGCGTGGGAGCAGTATATACGGTGCATAACAGAGAAAAGTGTTGGTTTTAAGTAATAATGTGCTTTGCATGTACAAGTATTCAATATCACAGAAACATGTTTACAACCCTGAGTTACGCGATGCGGCTACAAGGCTGTTTGTTTAAGACATCTCGGAGATGTTTCTGTGCATATTTTTGCCGTATTTGCGCTGGACACCCCACCAGCAGAAGATTTTTAAGGAATTTGATATATCAGTACATTAAAAGTAAGTGTCTAACAAATAGTTCGGCAAACAGATGAATTCCAATATTCCGTACGTATGCATATTTCAATGAATATTTTGGAGGTAGTTTATCTTGTTACGTCATTAACCCCAAATTATCGCTGTTTCTAAACCAGTGATTACTTTTCCGCAATAGTTGGCCAACTTGTAATAGCTGTCAAGTGTGACAAGTTCATGCAGTCAAATCTTGGGAGAGTAAGATAAAGCTCGAGAAGTAAAACGTAACGGACAGCATAGACCACGTAACAATGACCCGTTCGTTGATACCTTCATAAGCAAAGCCTCACAGTGTATCATCCACGTGCATTAATACTAATTGCTCTTGTTTGTATGGAACGTTACTTTTTATATCAGAAGAAATGTATGTACAAATTGCTAGCCAGAATGATACAAACGTTACAGGAACTGCGAAGCGTAATTTCGCGTAGCTTGGAACAAAACGCTATATAGAAAACGGTAACTTCCTATATGCATGAATACGATAGCAGGGAATGGACGGTGTGATATCAAGAACTCGAAGCTCATTGTCATGATGTCATACTTACTACCTGTGTCGACTGCAACCAAGAGATTTAAGGTTTTTCTATATTTTTCTTTGTGATTATTGTGTCTGCCTCAGAACAGAAAGCGCATTCATATGACGTCATCAATCTTCACCTCTCGTGTTCTCTCTACACAGAAGGCTGACATAATATATGGCGCCCGAACAGGGACTTGGTAAATTTTCATAAAGATTCGTTGCAGGCCGCGATAGGCAGAACGGGTAGAAGCTGCACCGTGGGAACACGCAGCAATTTTGACATCACTCAAAACTGAATAAGTTTCCTTTGTTAAGTGTGACAGTTTAATGCAAGCTTAGCAAATCAACCCAAAAAAAGTTTAAATGAGGTTGAATCAAACAGTCTAGTTTTTACAAGAATCATCGCATTGAAATAACCTTGACAGGACAAGAAAGAAAAATATAATGCACTTCCTTTAAAAACGTTGCCCTGGTTGGGAATCCATCCAAGGGTCACTGGTACACTAATCCGATGCTGTAGACTCCAGATCACGGAACAGCACGACTCAACTGGCTTTCCAAGTGTTATTTATACTTAGTTCATCATATCGCAAGAGAAGTCTTTCGTAAAAGGGTGGGAGTTGGCGAAGATTATCTTACGGTGATACTGTCCTGGCACGTGACGCTGATGAAACTTCAGCGCACTGAGCTCACAGCATAAGTGCAAAGAAACAAAATTCAAATAAATTTCAAATTTGACAAGCTTCCTAGGATAACTGCTTGTTCTAACATGCTTGAATTAGACTGGTTATAACAAACAAACCACTTGCGTTGTTCCAACAAGTTTGTTGCACGTTTGTTTATTAAGTTGAACACAATATCAAGTTTGGCAAGCTCAAAGCAAGTGACTGACATGTTACCTGGGAGTTGCCTCGTTATCTATTTCATTGTTTAATAAGATATTTATAATTTAGAAAAACGGGAACTTAGGTTCATAAATGAAAATATAATATAAATTTTAAAACTTTTATTCTGAGATAAGTAATTACAATAATATATAATAGTGTATAGAAAGATTAAGAACAGACTTGTAAACTCATTTAGAAAGAACTATTATAAATTTAAAATACAATTTCATAAATTGCTCGTAAAATCCCACGAGTCAAAATATTTCATAATATACTACATAAGAAATAAGAACTATACTAAAACAACTATAAGTAGTTTGGCAGTGACATTCGTTGTCATTTTATTTGCACATTACCATCTTTTCCCTTTTAATCTGTTACCTTAAAAAATGATACAACACAAATGTACTCTAAAAAGAAAGAAAAAATAATGTGTTAAAACTTTTTTTTAAGAGTTGCAGTCATAAATCGTGACACTAGTCTCAATAAAAATTTAATTTTAATACTAGTTTATAACTTTGAAAAGTTAACTGAAAAACAATGATAAACATGGAAGCTAATTACATTTTTAAATTGCGCATCAACTCTCTTCTTTTTAAAATGCACTCACGTATACACAGAAGTTAAAAAAAAGTACATGTAATAACTTGTGAAACATCTATCTAAAGTTTTAACTAGGAAGGGAATAATCAACTCGAAACATTGACAGTAAAATAACTTTTAGGATGAATATCATGATTATATATATACGGAACTCTTTTAACATAAACTATTCAAGTTCTAATTTTTTTCAACATAATTGTTTAAACCCATTGTACATCTTCCTTTTTTAACGACGCTACTTTGAGCTTTTATTTGACATTTTCTGAAATTTAAGTTCAGAACGTTGAACATGATCTGTGTATCCAATACACTTTGGAAAGAATAAAGTTAACATTTTCATTAACCATAAGATGCATTTTTCTCCATAAAATATAATCAAAATATGACACGTTAGAGCAATGAATTATACAAATTTCTTTTTAAAATTGTATGTTTTCGAAACTTTGTAGATGCAGGATACATACACTAAAGTGTGTCCTAAAACTAGTGCAAATTTATACTTTATCAATACACGGGAATGTTTTGAGTGATGAGTTGCTAAAAGAAACGATTCTGAATTGTTGTAAGTTTACAGAATTAATTTGGAAACTACAGGGAGCAAATTATAGACATAGCATTATATAAAATTACATTTTTTTAAAAAAAAAAAATAAACGAAGTTAATTAAAAAGAATGTATGTAGATCAATCAAAATGTATAGCTACCTTAAAGAGCTGCGCATTCCCCTTCACTTTACAGAAAGACAATAATAGTATAAATTTTAAAAAGCAGTTTAAAAATGAATGCTCTTATAAAAGATTCCATTATATTGAAATAAATATGGTATATTAGTAAGTAAGTACGTAGCTTACAAAAGAATGGTAAATTGGTATTTAAAAGGTTGCTGATTTTCATAAACATCAATAAAACACATTTCTAAAGGAAATGTTAAAAAATAAATATATAAAAATGGTCGTACATAATTTCCTTTTTGTTCTAAAAGTAACCAGGTTTGGTAGGTTGTTTCTAGCATTTTAAAAGTTAAAATATAGTGGAAAACCATGTTCAATATATTTTATTAGTTACTTTGTACTACTTAAGTTTAAAACTTGTCTCGGCTGTCGTTTTAAAAAAAATACTGTTCTGAAAAAATTTTCTTGTATATTCATGAGAAGCCTCGACTTAATTTTTTTATAAAGATATCTACGCAAACCATGTTCAACAATAAAATACACTGCCAACAAAATATCTTTACAGACGACTCATAATGAGGCACATTTAATAATTTGTAATATTGTTTGTTTTAAGAAATCATACAACATATTTACATACAAGAAGAATCAGTCGTTGGTCAAATAAAATCAAGCCTCTCATAGATCTATTTTTACAGTAACACACATATATTTTATTTCTTTTACACGTCCAACCATTTTAAATCTATATAATACTATCTAATTTCACTGGTATTTTCCCCTCCTTTCATGTTGGAAAATATTTCACTGGGTCTAAAATTTTCATTAAATTATAACTTAATAAAATTTTAACTTTTGAATTTGTAAACTTTTAAGCATTAACGACAAAACATTGTGTATGCTTGAAGTTAGTACTTACGTCTGTAGTTAGGTTGCGTTGGTTTATTATTCTCTCCTATTCCATTCTAAGTATCCGTATTCAAAATTTAAAGAAATAACATAACACTATATAATTAATATTTCGTTTAAAAAAACTTATTATTTCTTTACTTTAATAACATTAAAAAAACTGATGTCGAACTCTAACTAGGTGTGCGTGTGTGGGTTACACATGGTTATTACTCAAATCTTTCATGTGGTGTTTGTCCTTAGATTTTTTTAGTTTATGCTTTAGTTTATCTTCACGTTTGTGACTTAACTCATACTGGTGTCTTATGATATCATCGTCATCGTCGTCATCATCATCTTCTTCTTCATCGTCCTCATTGAGATCTGGATCTTCAAATTTATCTTCACAAACAGAAGAAGTGCATACCCAATTTCCGCAAGCGCAAATGCTGGAAAAAGCAAAATAGAATACAATAAGTACACAAAAGCATGTAGCTGGAAATGTCTGGATAAGATATTATGCAGGATAAATATTATATAAATACATTTAAATTATGTTGTATATCTACATATGAAATTCAAATCAATGGGAATCTTTTATGAAAGTTCCTAGAAGGTTCTTAAACTCAAAAGGAATATTATTCATAATTATCTTCTATGATCCTGGAAGTAAATAAATAAAAAGTAAAGAAGGCAAGAGAGGTTGTGCATACAAGAGACACTTTCTAATTCTGAGTAATATCCCTCGTACAACTTTGTATAAAAGGAAATGGAAACATACACACGAATTTCATTTGTTTGCTTTTACACAAATCGAAAATATTTACATTCATGTGCCAATCTAACGAGATAAAAATCTATTCGTCTGTTATGAGTTTTGGTCTAGTATTAATTTGGTAAGAAAGGTTTTAGAATCAAAGAGCAAGGATTCTGTTTCCCCCTACCAACACAATTCTCGAACACCCGCAAAACTTTATAATTGATAGATAAATTATCAAAATCGATAGAGCCCTAACAAAACTCTATTAAAGCCCCCAATTTTGGCTTTACGTCTTTGCAATATCAAACGAATCAAATGTGTTTTCTGCTTATAAATCGTGGATGATTCAAGATTTGCTCATAACCTGGTGACCGGATATACTCGTCAAAGCCTTTCTCTGGATTCTCTTCCCGATCTTCATTCGTATCCTCTTTTCTTTGATCTTCTTTCTTTATATGTTTTTCTTCCTTTTCTTCGCTCATATCCTTCTCGGATTTCTCTAAACTGTTCTGCTATGTTTGTTCCGGTTTCATTCTGAATGGCTAGGCTGATCTTCAACTTCGTTACTAACTGTGTCGTTATACTCTAATTTTACTGTAAACCACTGTTGCAGCTAACTTTGACGTTTGTCCAAAGTAATTATGGCTTATTGTAGAGATTACTTAAAAATCTTATCTATTTCTTCCTCATTTACATGCTGACTTGTGCAGGTTGGATCGTGTTCTGGTGGGGAAATCTTTGTTAGGCTAATATACTGTTTGGGCTGTCCTTACATTATCGTACGGTTTGTATCTGGTGTTGTTGTGAGACTGAAATTTGAACAGCAATCTTGACCTCCAATTACCAAGTAACTGATCCATTCCGGGTCGTCCCAAGATGGGTATGGGAACATTATATTTTGTCACTACCCATTCCATATGATTTAAACTTGGTTTATAAATTGCTGGTAGCATTATTTTCCATATATATTGAAATTTTTCTCAATCGCATCTTCCAATTTAATGTCACACGGTTCATTTGTGTTATTAAATTCATAACTAATTATGTTACAACACAACAACAACCACTGTCCACTAACATATGTTCTTGTCTATAAATTCTAACTTGTAGTACAATTGCTGGTGATGTTGTTATAGAGTTGGCGTCATTTACACAATTACGGCTTGTCCCAGAAAGTTTAGAACATATTTCAAATGCAATTTTTTCATACCCCATTTGTTGAATGTAAACTTATATATTAGCGATTTAAAATAGTACATGCTAAAGAGGTAAATCATGGTATATTTCATTTGCTACGAAATAATGTTGAAGAGAATGACGTCGAAAGGTGAAGAGGTAAGAGACACTTTTATAGCAAGGAAGGTGAAAACATCAAGATAGACAGTTAAAAGAATTAATAAGTTTACCACAACCCAATCGACAAATGAAAAAAACAAGAAGTGAAGACCAAAACGAACAAAAAATCAAACGTATGACGAAAAAGTACCCCAGCTCATTAACAAGACACCATCAATCTCAGTGCGCGATTTGGCAAAAAAAAAAAAAAAAAAAAAGTTGGATCAAACAAATCTACCACTAACAGAATGAAAACTCGAAATAACATAAAGTCCTATAGAAAACAGAAATCTTTCAAAAGAAGCGTTCAACAACCAATACTGCCATAACAAGATCAAAACAGTTGTATCGTCTGTTGATTGACAAAACGAACTACTGCCTTTTAATGGATAGCAAACCTAATTTTAAGTATGATTTGGCTACACTTCCAGGACCTCAGTATTTTAGATCTACGAGTAAAAATGACATTCTAGATGTTAGAAAATGAATTTTGATTGGAGACTTCAACTGCAAAATTCTTGTATAGCAAGCAATTTGTTAATGTGGCAATCGAAGCGCCCTTTTTTATATAAAAGGGCGCCACAAATTCCCATCTGTATGCCAGCGAGCGTCTGCTGAAAAACATATCGTGCCTTTTCTAAGCAAACACCAAGGTGCTGTACTATTCTAGCCTCATTTGGTAACTATAGGTTTTCAACCAAGGTGAAATCTGTTGAGAAGCAATCGAATCCACCTGACACCCTGAACTACGTCATATTGGGCACTGTTGGGCACTTGTTAAACAGGTACTTCGTAAAGATGAACAATGTGCTGAAAAGTTTGCATCATTCATGAAACTCTGGGTTTAAGTCAGCAAGAAAAGTAGATCCATGGACAGCACAAAAATTTATGAGAACCATCAAACAAAAACTTCGGTTATTTTCCACAAAATGTTTACTGAAATGTTTGGTTTCCTTTTTCTGTATTACAAGGCTTTAATACTAATTTTTGAACAGCATTTATCTTCTTTTCTTCTACGAAACCTTTGTTACTCATCCCCACAATATGAGCAAAACTTTCTGAGACAAGTCTTAATTCAGAAATCATCCAAACCAAATTCAACAACGCAATCTGACATTTCCTTGACAACTTCGGTTTTACCCACATTTTTTTTTTCTATGGAAGTATCATTATTGTTGGCTTCCAAGCTGTATTTTCTTTGCTCACTTCTGGGTACTTGACTATCAATGTCTATCGTTTCATGTTCATATCGTCTACTTTGATTGCGCCACTGTGTGCTCCAGACCATTCTTGTCTTATATTGGTAAAACCTGGATGAATGTTTTCCTTCGAGCATCATAGGTTCGAATCTAAAATACGATGTCGCCATTCTTAATGAAGTGGAAAACTCAATATTTTTCAAAGACATCTTTAACACTGGATTTTATTTTAATAATACCTGTATGAAAACATCTACATGAGGTATCTAGAAATGGTCTATATTTCATATCATATATAGAAGTCTTATCAATACACTTTATACAACTTTAATTTAATAAATTTCCGTATAATAGATCTCTTCTCTAAGCACCAGAATAATGTAATTCAAATCACTACTCCTCAATCTCTTTTCGTTCCTAAAGATTCCATTTCCTTTTCTAAAGATTCTATTGTGATCTAAATATAACTCGACTTAGAATTGGCCGTAACTTATTAACCATTAAAACAGATACTCATACAACGAAAACTTTCTAAAAATATTTCCAAAACATATTATTTTAAGAAGATAAACATATATATCTCAAACATGAGGAATATGTTTTAAAATATTCTTGATATGTCTTAAGAGTATGTTTTGAACATATTACGTTCATGATGCAGAAGTTTTTTTTGTATTTTTTAATATAGTATTTCCTTTACGAATAATCAACACTGCTGCGAAAAAAAAACCTTTGTAATATTGGCAAAAATTGGACTACAGTACTAATACTAAGTTTAGGTAGGAACTTTCTTTCTCACGTTGAATAAGCAACCATACAACGTCTCTAGTAGCACTAGTGTAACTAGTTATGTAAATGGGTTTGTGCAGGAAAATACCCAGTTTGTAACAATAAAAAGAAATCTAACTCTGGCAATATTTACTTTAAAAACAGCTGATATTTCTTTGATTAATGTCTGAAAAATTCTCAATACATAGAGCTATACTTCAGCACAAAAGTTTTGTCTTTTTTTGTGTTTTAGTTTAGTAGTTACGTATTCTGAAACAGCGGGTTGCTAAATTTTGGAATACCCTGTCTCTATCTGCGATAACTTCTTCCTCTGCAAAAGCTTAGTTTGTAAACAGAAGATGTCCTAACTTAGATTATACGCAGTTGCGAAGAGTTTGGACATAACATTATATTTAGGTTCATGTATGAATGTATGGAAAATTGTGATAATATATTAGTCTAAAACTCAACTGTTTTGCAAGCCAATGACACGCAAACATACATATCAAATATACAGTTAAAATGTAAGTGTTCAACTACAATAAATAAATACATAAAAACTTTTACAAACTAAAAGGATCTTAAACATTATACATACCAATCATTGCAATCTACAATGGTTTCAGCTCCATCGTGGTAATATTTACCCTCCAAAGAGCACGCTAAACAAAAAATGAAAATGCACTTTAAATTTATGTTTCACACAAACATACATAAAAGCATGAGCACTTATATCAATAAATGATAATCTAAATATATTTTAAAACTAAACAAAACACTTAGAGTTCCCATTATTAATGATCTCGCAATACACACACACATTTCTACAAGAAATTGTCTAGCTATGCCTCCTCGTGATCTAAAGAGCGGTGTGTGGGGAAGAATAAAACCATGTTTTGGTTAAATTAAAATCTTTTACCTGTCAAATTTTCTCAGGTAAAGCAGAAACTCTTTAGTTGGAAATTCCTCCACGCAAAATATGAAGCAAGATTAAACTTCACAACAATAGCAGCATGTATTTTGGTCCACATCGAATTTTATAGTTTGATCGGCAATTTTCGATGGATACATTACATTATTTTTTTCACTACTAGACGAAATGCTCACCGATTTAAAATACAATTCAATGAAATAACACACTTACGACGAAATAATTATTTTGAACAATTGCTACCTTGTTAACGTTCGGCGATTTGCGACAATAAATAGCTTATATCATTCTTAAAATCGTTATCTACACGCTATTATTAAAAATTGCACAAAGGTTTGTATCACATAATATTGAAGGACTTTCGAACATTATCAGCTCTTGGACAGTGGTTTCGATCATCTTTAAGCAAGAGAAAATGGTTTGGGTTTATCTGTCTTCATAATTTTATTTACAAACCGGAAATAGCAATTTTCTTCGACGTTATTATAGAAAGTGTAAACTTTATTTTTACAATGAGATTATTTTCTATGGAATGGAAACTTGTTCGGGCTCGATTCTGATTCTGCTGATTGTTTCTTTTCTCTTAGAATATTGTATTTTACGTACGTTCATATACCAGGCTATGGTAATGTTTCGGAATACAAAACCAGGAAGAATTTTTGCAGAGATGGGGGGAAATCCCAATCATTTCCCTTTACAAGTTGAACACTGAGGTAAATATATGAAAAAGTCATTGAATACAATCCCCCTGCCCCTCCCAGCAAATTGTCAGTGGACAAATTTGGTATCAAATTCTTCAGTGAGAGGAAAAGTCAGTCACTCCTGTCCCACCATGATTTTGCACTCTGATCATAACTCATTCTATTTGCAACTTTTCAGACTAATATTAATATATAATAAATATTATATTATCCCACATGGCATAATTGGTATTTGTAGCCAAGATTAAACAACGTTATGCAATTACGTCGTGTCTGTTAGAGTCCAGTATTTATCTCTCTCTCTCTCTCTCTCTCTCTGTGTGTGTGTGTGTGTGTGCAATTAGCTCAGTAATATTGCTCTCACAGATACATACATGTAACTATTTCTATAATTCTGCATTTTATTACTACGAATGTGCTATTACGGAAATCAATAGTCTCACAAATGAAACCATAGAACCCATGCTCTGCAATGTACATTGATGGCTAACTGCAAGAGAATAAAAAAGACCACGCTGGTAAATTTATCCAAGTTAAAATGATGTTAAGTGCCATCTTCATCTGCAGTTCGGAATGGATAATGGCCTTCCTAAATATGTGTTAAATATTATTTTCATGGTTACTTGATGCAGGTTGCGAGAAAGGCACATACGATCACTCAATATGTACACTAACACTCTCTTTTAAGGTGGTTGTTTATTGTTTGTTTATTAAAGTAATAAATTAATGTTTAATTATCCATTCTCCTCTCTACATCTCGATCTGTTTAGCGTTTATTTGAGGACCATTACCATTTCCCACAATGCTTCACTTCATTTATTGTACTACTGACTACAGTATACTCAAAGCGCACTGACGTCATTCTTTAAGCACTATTCGTAATTGGGTCAAATATATTCACATGAATAGGCCAGATTTTACGATTTTATGTTTCATACTTCTTAGCGTCTCTATATGAATACGAGGAAGCTACACAGATTATCGTGTCTGTCTGCTCGTCTGTACCCTCCTAGAACTGAGTAACTACAATAAGTCAGACAGAAATGAGCCATGCACCGCTGAAAGGATGGGGGCAACTATGACTATGACTTTAAACCTGACAGGTCCTCTTCACTTTGCTTAGTTTCATCCATTCTAAGAATTGACGCTATGACTTCAATGAAATCTAGTAGAGAGAAACCCATTTCAGTTTAGTGACCTTGATTTGTCCGTTTATGAACTGATGACTGAAACTGGCAGGCACCTCGCTAAGGTCACACGTGGCACTATTATCCAACTTGGTTGGGAAATACTAATGCATCCCCCATATTCTCCTGACATTGCACCATCATATTACCATTTGATCCATTCGTTAGACAACCATATTCAAGGACGACGGTTGCGAACATTTGATAAGGTGATACACGCACTGAACGACGACTTTGGTTCACATTCCGTTGAGTTCTACCATCATGGGATCCATACTCTGCCCGAGCGTTGGAGACAGGTCATTGCTGCTGACGGGAACTATTTCTGATTTTCCAGGTATGTCTTACTTCATGTTAACGCATTTCTTTTAGTAAAGCCAAAATCCTACATGTCTTTATTGGTTGCCTTAATAATTTTACTGAAGAGAAAACTGTTTCTTCCTCCTCTTTCCTTAAATATCATGAACACATTCTCTGTTCGCCTAATCCAAAGATGCCTAAAGGACATAATACATTTCCAGTAAACTTATTATTATTATTACATAAAATTGTGTAAAACACCCTCAGTTTTGGAAGTGTATTCTCGACTCGACTAATCCATAAATTACTGTCACGCTTCGCAACTGCTTTGGTCTGTCAAAATAACTCACTTGAGTTTCTCTATAGTCCTCTCACAACAAAGTTTAGCAATTCTTTCGTAGTCAACTAAAATTAAGGTGTGGGAAATCATGGAAATCCATACTATTACTATTATATGAACGTAGATAGACAATTTTTAACCACTGGAATTTTTTACTTTGCATAGTAAAGTAGAAGATTGTTGGTCGTTCAAATACCACAACGAACATGGTGTTCTGTTGTATTCTCGGTACTCCAGTTTTAAAATTACTAAAATTATCAACTTAAAATGTAAAAGTAATATGACTTTATCTTACTTTTATTCTTGGGTTTAAAATGTGGATTCATACTATGCTTAAATTCGTCGAAACTCAATCTCCAATCAGAATCCGTGTCTGCGGCGTTGATAATAGCATCCACACAAAGAGCTCTGTAATAATACAAAAAAAAAATTAAAAAAAAGATATGCCAATAACACTTTGTAAAAACAACTGTCTAAATCAGGAACATTACTTATAAAGCTTGAAATCGGCCTTGTATACACTCACAGCGTTTTGACGGTACAGAAAATAACTTATTTTATACACTTTACAATACAGACACGATACATAATATTGAAATACCGAACCAATATATTGTACGTAATTTGACATCTCAAACCTACGTTGATCCTTGGAATTTATAAATGCAGTTTTGTCATCCGACTAATTTCAATCTTACTGATTGAAGAATTACAAATTGCGTAGTTTGTAAGTTAATCTGCAATGTAATATTTATTGTTTTGTCTAAATAAGTTTGTGCACAATTTTGCATAATCCTGAAATAAAAAAATGCTTACGTCTGTTTAACGGTATATTAAGCAGGACAAAAGAAAACATTTGAAATTTCAGTTAATTTTGGAGTGGAAATTTCTTACTTTCAGTTCAAAGCAGACCTATTAGTATGTAGCAAAGATGACGGAATATTTTTACCTGTTTTTTAACCATCATTTTTTTTTTTTAAGTTTTCGGTCTGGTAAATCAACATTAATTTATTAAACATGTGACGAAAACGTGTTTTGTGTTACTGGAAAGAATTTTATGTTGTGAAAATGTCAGTTCCTGCCATGTAGATTCAGAAATTGAATGAATCACTATTTCTACTCACTAATATGTATTTAAAAAAATTCGCACACTATCGAAAAATGTGCATTCCTAAAGTTTATATTAAAATTTCCTGTTCGATTTTAATCTCAATGCTTCAGTATTTGATCCGAAATTGAAGTTACAATAACTAGATTTTCAATTCTTATTTTAGTATGGTTATAAAGTACGTACGTATGGTCTTTGCCAGATAATCGATTCAAATATGTTCTTAGTTATTACCTGACTTTCATAATATTGTAAAAATTGTGATAACTTTCTAAGCGTTGAACAAGTTTCACATGAGATATCGTACAGGAAAATTCTGAATGAACTTCACATGTTTAAAATTGGACTTAAAAGAACATAACAGAAATTGAATTACAGTTTTTCTATTCTTAAAAATTTGTTGAAAAGTTTATCTGCGAACTGCACCGATCGAATGTCGATTTGTTCTTTGACACACTCGTTAGAATTTCTCATCAATTAATTTTATCTTAATACAAACATCTTATTTTCCATTTTCTTCTAGACTGGGGAATGGTTTTTTATGCTGACTGAAAAAGTGTATATTGTTTCACAATGCATGGGCTGCTTTCCTTGGAAGCTTGCGTTGCTTCCGATTTGGGTGAATAGCCAATTGAAACACGTGTTACACGTAATAAAACACGTGTTTCAATTGGGTACTCACCCTAATCGCAAGCAACGCAAGCGGGTATGGAAATCAGCCTGTAGAGTTAGAATTGTATTTTCTTTAAACTAAGGGCTGGTTTTCATGAAAGCTTGCGTTGCTTGCGATTTGGGTGAATAGCCAATTGAAACACATGTTACAACAAGTATAAGGGTTGGATTTCATGAAAGCTTGCGTTGCTTGCTTTGCGTGCGATTTGGGTGAGAAGCCAATTGAAACACGTTACACCACTTAATAAAACTACACCAAGAAACATCACGTGTTTCTTTTGGCTACTTGTTTGGCTACCCTATTATTCTTGCTTTCACACTCTGGCACTACTGCTATCCCTAAGATTCATCGTAGCATAAAATGATGTCGTGTCAGACACAGGTCTCGAAATGGACCGGAGCAAACTAGAACGTCGTTCCGGTTCGTGAATGTCTGGAACCTTTCTGTTCCTTCTCGTCAATATGGTAAGCAGAGACAAAAAAGGACAATAGCATGGTAACGAAAGCAAAGCATTCCGTTTCGTAAAAAAAATCAATTTGGAGCTCTGGACAGACAGACCTTAGTGATGAATAGGCGCGTCACCAACCACAGTGGGAGTGGAGATAGAAATAATTGGAGAGGCACGAAATATATTTTTACTTCCTCAGGGCCTAAAATTCAACGAAATCACAGCTCCACACTAGTAAAAATTTTATATAATATAGAAAAACTAGTTTAGGCATAATTTATTTTGACATATAATCAGTGTTCTGTCCAGTACATCATGTTTACCTGCGACCAAAAAAGTATTATTATTATTATTATTATTATGTAGGAAAATTTGGCATTCAGAGCAAACAAAATTAAAGGCACATTAGGATACATATTTAATTGTATTTAATTACTTTACCAAAGACAACAATGCATCGTCACCAAACAGCGAACACTGATCTATAGACAAAAGAATTAACCTGGGCCGGCTAGCGAGATTTTTTCCCCATGAAACTTACGAACGGATAATATTTCCTGGATTATGATTGGTTGTTGAGAGTCTACGGTGCTTCGGCTAGATTTTTGGCGGTTATTGATGTATGTTATCTCTGGTAGTACATATTTCTATAACGGATTCAAAGGATCGTGTAATTTTTATCTACGAAACAACACATTTCATTATATCGGAAAACTGTAATGTCCTATTGAAACAACAGATAAACGTGCAGTTAGTTGCATATTTTAAAACTATATGAATGCAACCGAAAACGTTTGAAAACTAAATATAGTTAAAAAGTTCCTTCACCTCAAAATTCGCAATGGTTTTCCCTGCCATCTAGGAGACACCTATATGTATTAACTCTGGCTTAATATCATATACTGGCAGTTATATGGAATTGAGTAACCCACTGCATAATGAATGTATTGAATCAGTAAGACTTAGTTTGACACACTAAACGCGTTTAAATGCATAATCCGAGAAAAGTAAGGTACTCACATTAATACCACTCCACACTTTAAGAATTATAGTTCCACACTCCTTTCCTACAGTTCCACAAAGTGTGGAGTACTCCACTCAATTTTAGGCCCTGCTTCCTATTTATAAACATAAGTTGTATTTTAAGTATTGCCAGGAAAATAATGCCTCACCATGGCCTAGCGAAAAATTGGCGAGAATCCGATGAGTTATGAAATCCATTGCTTATCTCTTGTTCGCAAGTACAAGTAATACAATATTATTGTGGGTGAGAATCTAATCATTAGTGACTTTTTCTGACCGATCCACTTTCAAGGTTGCTCCTGGGCTGGGTTGCAAGAAAAATATTTAAGTGTAATGTCTGTCTTAAGCAGACCAACGAACTCTACATAATACTGGAGTGACTACTTAAATCAAAAACGGGCCGCACAGCGATAACAAGCGTATAAAACTGAGTTAGAACTGAAAATTTGGTCCACTTTGGATTAGACTGGAATTGGACAAACAAGTTTAAACGTTTGCTCTGGCGTCTATCTTTAACACTAAGTAGTCACTCCAGTATTATGTAGAGCTCGATGGTCTGACTTAAGTAAGATTTTACACTTAAGTATTTTCTTGCAACCCAGGCCTGGACTCGTAAGTGAAGTAAATCGCGTTTGAAAAGTGTGTTCACTGCATTAATTAGTAATTTTGTCTATCCTATTGCCCCGACTTGGGTTTGACTCTGTGTGTGAGAATGATATTATTTCTTGGGTGACATTTTAACTATCTTGCTGGGAGATTAACCTTTGATGAAATCTGATTTATAATGTGAGTGAAGACATTGACATTAAGTTCTGCTCCGTTGATTGCAGTTGAACCATAATATAATACTTAATTAGTATGGTTAAAGACATCGTTCTCTCAGAGTTTGATTTTTGATCCACCAGTATATAAAACCAAACGCAAGAGGGAGCTTGTTTGTTCGTTTTCAGTCTGCCCGTTTTGATGTTTGTTGTCGCTGTGTGATCAATCTTTTATTAATGTCTTAAGGCCGATTTTTCATGTACGGGCTAGCCGCGTGCTTTGTTTGCGAATTCTTTGAGTAGCTAATAGAAATGCTTAAACAAGTAACGCCCGAGGCTACTGCGTGGATGAAAAGCCGGCCTAATATTTTAGTCGTGCACACACTGAGCTGCATATATAATAGCACATCCTATAAATAATATTCATATGTTTTGCAAAAATTAAGGTATAAAATCAGAAAACGAGTCACACAGTAACAACAAGAATAAGGGCTGATTTTCATGAAAGATTGCGTTGCTTGCGATTTGGGTGAATAGCTGAAACATATATATTTTATAATTTGTAGGCCCCGTGGTATTACTCTATATGAAATTGCTCCGGCCTTGCGTGGGATTTGATGGTTAATGGGTCCTCCTATAAGGCAAATACAAGTTAGTAAATGGGGAACCCTTTCCTATCCTAATAAGCATGCAACTTGGGTATGCAGCCGAACGAAAGTAACGATTCTGTGATGACACTTCTGCTACCAATGCTTCCTAATACCAAGGCAAAAGGAAACCCTGAAATAAAACAATAGGTTCACTTGAACACCTATATATTACTTGGGAGTGAACCCAAGAATTGTAATTTAGTGTCCTTGCGCCATGTACTGCACCATATACACACATATAATTTCAAAATCATATTGTCTAAAGAATCATTTTGTCCCAAATCTTTGAATATTATTTTATTTTTTTATTTTCGTTTAGATACAATTTAAAAGTCTTTAATGTGGCGAAACCTTCAACAGTAACTTTTATCATATACTTTTCCAATCTAAATTGTAACAAACAAATTTCTTGATTTGCCAAAAGGGTGAATTTATACAAAATTTCGGGAGCGACACAGGCAAGCAATTAATTTGCAACCTATGGCACTCGCCAAATACGAGAGCCGTTACATAGCCAATTGAAGCACGTGTTACACTTACCTAACAATAAAACATGTGTTTCAATTGGCTACTCACCCCAATCGCAAGCAACGCAAGCTTTCATGAAAACCAGTCCTAAAAATGTAGTAAGAGCGGAAAGTTTGGTCTATTTTGCATTAAACTATAAGTGAATAACCGTTATCTATGGTGACAGGCGTCAGATACTAATTTGATTTAGAACGCAATCGCGCACTCCAGTATGATAAATTAAGAGTTCAGTGGCAATAACGCATTCCAGATTAGTTTCATATTTTATTATTTATTTTATAGACCGAAGATTCCGCATAATTCATTCTGTATACATGTAATTTAAGTACAGAACTTCAGACCAATAAAGAAAGTAAACAAAAAAAAATGTAGATACGGACATAGACAAGAACATGTAACTTACCGAATAAGATCAGAGTTTGTCTCTGGTTTGAAGTGGATCGTGACATTCTTGATGCATTCCAGGAACTCGTTGGCGTCCAAGTAGTTGTCCTTGTTAGTGTCACAAGTGAAGAACCGAGCCCAGAGAATCTCAATATCTGTCATTGCAGAATTGTACCATGGCTGGGATTTGTCATGCTTCCTCAAGAAAGTAACGGCACGGGAATGAAGTTGGTCCCTCTGGGTTTGGAAGCACACAACTTAAACAAAATAGGAAAACGAGAAAATTTTCTTTTGAGAATATGCATTTTTATCACTTGTCAAATAAATTTATCTCTCCCTTGGGTAGGTTTACAAGCATATTTCATCTCCCCCTCCCTAAAATTATAGTGAGACAAAAGAATGCACAGCTAGGGGAAGCCAGAGCAAGAGTAAACACTTTTTTTTTATGAATTATAAGTATAATACTTGAAAATCAGACAAAACAAATAATCTAAAACCCCACCACCAACAAAATTAACTAAATATTTGAATTTTTCATTATAAAACATTTTGAACATCGCTATTATATTTTTCAAAAGCATATAACTAAATCAAAGTTACTTTTACGGACGACACGTCATTTTCTTTCTAATGAGAAAGCACGAACCCTAGAAATCGTGAAAAATAAACTCAATAAATATTGTATTTTAATTACAGAATGAATTTGATTATATAGGCCTAAGTATAATTTACGAATTTCTAAGATCCGTTCTTATTTATTACGTGATATATATCTCCTATAAAAATAACTTTGATGTAGTTATCGGCTTTAAAAAAAATAGAATCGTCGAAGTATCTTTTTACAAAATGGCAATGAAGTTGCTAACTAGAGGAACTACATGTATGTAAATACGGTAGACGGATTGACTGGCTCAATACAATTCAGTTGGGTCAACTTGACGCCGGTTTTCGATTAATCTTGCCTAGTGAATTGGGATTTACTTGTATCTTATTTGTTGGCCTATGCTTGGGTGTGTGGAAGATCTAGATAAGGAAGAGAGGAGGAAGATTGGAATATTTCAAATATGGTATTGTACAGAACGTGAAGTTCGGTTGTTTTTTAATCAATTACATCTGCCAGGTACTCATGGCTTGTGCTGGCTTCAATTTCGGATCGCTAGAAGTAGATCTGTCTCCAGTATTTAGATCCATGTACTGTATGTACCATTGGTAGTCACTCGTTGGTACAGCGCTAGTCATTCCAAAAAACATTTCTGAATACGGCTGTAAATTTTTAAGGTGGGCTTCTCTCAAGGAAGTCAGGAATTATGATTTGTTAATTTTGAGGTAGCTGTTCAAGTGTTTGAAATTCAGGATCATATTGATGTTGATCAGCTGTATGAGGACTTTTGTGAATGTAACATATTAGCTTAAAGTTCAAAAGGTGTGAGGGTAGCAATTTAGAAATTTGGATTCATTTCTCTTCTAGTGTTCAAAATACAAAGATCTGTAATATAAGTAAAGTTGTAGGATTTAGTACTTCCGACTTAGACGCATTTGCCGAAGAAATATTTTCTCAAATTAAATAAAAATGGACAAATGTGAGAAATCGATGCAGCAAGAAGTTTGTTTTTCATTTTATAAGAAATGATAATAAATTGTTAAGAAGGGTAACATTTGAAGATCAATACAAGTTAACACAGCAAAAGTTGTCATTCGTTAACAATAATCGGAATAGAAGCAAGGATTTTATTTCGATCTTTGGATTTATTTTCATCAAACACAGGCTGTCACTTAAGGTTAACGTAAAGTAACGATCTCTAAAGCACTATTTGTCAGTGTTAAGGGTTATATGGTGCGCCCATAGAAAATTTAGTTCATTTTAATATTACATTACTAACAATAATCAAGAGTATTCTCAAGTATAAAATAGTTGAATTAGCAATAGATTATTTAGCACCAAAAGTTAAACTTCTATGTATATCTATCGTAGTCACAATAAACAATGGATAGTTTTGACTTTAGTTTCCGGGAAATTTGGAAATATATATATATATATATATATATATATATATATATATATATATATATATTGTCGTCAGATTTAAGACTTCGTACAGTTTCAGATGCCTAATTACTTTGTAAGTGGCTTTAAGATCGATTACAAGATTTACATTTCAAAAGGACGAATAAAGTGAAATAAAAGCGTGTAAAAACAAAAGTCTAGTTTCAAATAAATTGAACAATAATAAGACTTTAAGCTTTTACAACGGTTTTCCACACGTTACACGTTAATTCAGGTCTTTTAAAACATATCTTTACGATCATTTCACATCGTCCTATTTGCCTATATCATCAGAGACTTTATCTGACAATGTCGGCGGTATAATTCACATTGATAACACCGTTGACAGTTTCACCTTAATATCAGCGTTCAATGTCCGCTTCTCATGCGTTGTATTCTAAATTGTATTAACGACTAAACGTTTTGTAATTGATGAATAAACCATTAACGAGGCGGATATTCAGCGGTGTTATCAACGCGAAACCAATGTTCTCTTTTCTATGCGTGTTACTCGGAGTATTCGAGAATTTTTAAGAAAAGAATTTACGAGATCTCGTTGCTTCAAGGGAAATACCGTTCTCATTATGATATTGTTAAATTTTCTACAAACTTCGACTGACCAAATGTCTGCGATTGTTCTACCGGTAGAAACAAACAAAACACTCTTAATTAATATGATGGACGAAGATGTTTCATTTTATGAAGGCAGGAATTTTTACAATTTCAGAGCAACATTGTAACTAAACGTGAGATGCTAGACAGTAAAAACTGAATTCAAACTGTTGATATATTCCTAGATAATTTTCGTGTTCCTAAATCTGCTATAACTGTATGGAAAGAGACCGTTGGGAAGACGTCGACGTAGGTGGGAGAATAATATTAGAAAAGATCTTCGAGAAGTACGTGTTCGTGATAAAAAGTGGCTTGATGTTGTCCAGGATATGGCAAATGTTTGTTACTGCGGCGATGAACTTGCGAGTTCTATATGCCATAGTGTTAGCTATAACTGTATTACAAATGGCATGAAATATTACTTGAAAATATAACTGTGTGATGGTTGCATAATAGATAGAATTCCAACATAAGCAATATTCCAGCATAAGATGTGAATTATGTGTCAGATGAAAAATATTAAGTAAATTGATTTTAGGGAAGAAAATGGCCAAACGCATACTGAATCACATAATTGTGAGCATGATAGATTGAAAAACACAACATATTCAATTAGATAAAGACTGTTCGTGACGAAGAGATTTTCTTGCACGAGTCCAGGAGAGAACATAGTCGTGGAAGGAAAGCTCTTTGTAATGATTAAACAAGTTGTTTTCTTATTGTGAACTTCTAAGACGTTACACTATGTCCTCATTTGTACTGTATGTATTATTCTGAAAATAAAATTTACGAAATGGTGTTAATGTTTCTATTAAAGAAAAAAAAAGAGTGTTTAAAAAATAGCAACATTTTTACTTCCTACCACTATCACCTTCTGTTCGGTCAGAATCTTGATTTAAACTGTTCAAAATGTCGAACATTCAAAGTAAATTATCTTACAATTAAACTGTTTTGATACCATGCTTACAAAGATCTTTTTGCTTGCTTGGTTTATCTGTATATTATTTCAAGAATTGCGTCAGTTGATATAATGTTACGACCTGTTTGTATAGATGCAGTATTTTGCGTATTGATATTTTGTTTTTGTCACACACCTGGTTTTTCCTTCAACTTTTGCTTTCCTGTCTTCTTCTTGGCAGGTTCTTCCAAACTCTTTTTGCAGTATCCTTTGTGCTTCACCCGTATATGGACACTTTCCAAACAGGCTTCTCGATGCATGAGACAATGGTTGTCGTACGATCTGCCGTTGGATCCACATACTGGGGAGAAGTGCTCAGGACATGACCTCACACATTGGCACGTTGCTTCGTTATTCACCACACGACATTCTCTGCCAGCCTTGCAAATTTTATGGGCACAAAGATCTGTAAAGAATGAAAGAATATAAAAAACCTGAATAATAAAACGTAATTTTAGACACGGAAAGACTCTCAAAAACATACAGTTAAAAATGTAACAACACTATTTATAGATTATTTGTATACCAGGCGTGTTTTGATCTCTTAGGCCGTTCTTCCAACTAACCCTCATTATAAAATTCAAGAATATACAAATATAAACATAAAAATTAAAGGAAATAAAAACAAACGTACCAAGATTCGTTAGATAGCAGAGATATGGATGAGCTATTTACCCCAACACAGTACCTTCTGATGTCTCTAATGTGAGTTTTCGTTGTATAAAATTGCAATTCTGCTCCTGCAAATTCAATTCAAGAGAGTTCAAACTTTCAGACAAGGAAGTTCATAACTATTTCAAGAGTTCATTCCATGCCAATTTTTTATTTTCTTTTTTGTTCATTGTTGAAAGAGTTTCACTGGCTTGGATATTCATTACAACAATCAAACAGTTCCACCAATGAAAAAAAAACTAAATAAAAATCGACACGATTGAAATATTTAAATAGTTATGGTCTTTCTTCCCTGAAAGTTAGAACTCTCTAGGCTTGAATTTGTTGGAGCAGCATTGAAATTTCGTACAACGATAAAAAAAATATAGAGGTAGTGCTGTCATCTTTTGTTGGAGATCGTTGATTTACACCAACCTTAATGAATACAAATATACAATCATGAAAACTGAAATCAATTAAAAAGAAAATAAAACCGTAGAAACATGTTAATAAATGCAAGTTAAACAGAGATGTAACTGGTAAGTGATAGAAAATCATATAAATCTAAGCTGTACTAGTCAACATACAAAACTCTTGACACATACTGAAACCACCACTGACCCATAATAAAGTGTATAGTTTCTCTACATGTTGTGAAGTATACAGTAAAGGAGCGAAATGGATAATCATAGGAATTCCGCGATTAGGAAAAGATTGAGAACCACTTCCGTACGTGTAGCATGCACACTAAAAGGAAAAAGCTAGTCAGAGCTGAGAAGAGATTTCTGTCTAATCGTGTCTAATCAATTTTCAAAACATAAGATCAGAACTGAGCTCAACTGTCGACATATAAAGAACAATAATGATGATTATAGTTCTTTGAAAAAAAATATGTTTTTTAAGTAGGTGTACATACATATAAAATAAGTATGCAGTGCAGGGAACGAGTTCTCCGTTTCTACCGGAGTTGGTTAATTCACAATAACAACGTTACCCATTACTGCTCATCACCCATGATTACTGTAATTAAGAGGATGTACGATGAAAACAGAGCAACAAAGAGAAAGAAAAAAACAAGTAAAAGAATTTAAACTTATTACCAACCATTTTTGAACCAGAATATGAATACGGAAAGTCACAGTTAAGTGCATTTCAGTGTCTGGACGAGTGTTTCTGTGTGGTCTTTAGAGACTACGCAGTGTGACAATTAAGTAACGAGAGTGTATGTAGTCTTCGATTAGTATTAACGTGGAAATAGTACACAGTTTGTTCCTCTAGAAGGCTCTCTTTCCAAACAGTGAAAGTTTCTAGTTAGTAATTCGTGAGATACAACAGAAATAATAACAGTAGTTGTGTGCATATCGGCAAAAAAAAGTTAACACGGAGATAATTAATATTACGAATTACATGGGAAAAAATCCGCACACAGGAAAATCGATCCATCAGTTTTAACTAAACAGGTCCAGTTAAGGGTTTTCTGATATCATCAACAAAACATCTGGTACTACGAACTGGACAAGAGCCAACTTGTATGGTACATGCAGCGAAACACAAATGGTGAAAAGGGTTCTGCTTAACGCAACTAAACCTAGAGCAACAGATACTGAACAATATAGTACCAAGAACTGAACGATGTTTGGTTGAACTCCAACAAAACATATCTGATGCCAGTTACTATGTATTATGCAAACTGTTACTAAACATTGCAGTAACAGGCACCAAATGCGTAATGAGGAGAAAATAACTGGGGGGTTATAGTTGCTGCAGCCATACATCCAGTGGAAAGTATATTCACTGAATGTCTTGGAAAGTGGCAGCCAGCTTGTTTCAGAAATGTCGACCCGAACAGTAAAGTAAACGTCCTTAGGATACTCTTAAGGTGTCTCACTTCTGTAAAATCACGAATGTCTTCTTCATAGCTCTATTCTAACACAGGATCAATTAATTAAGTTTCCAAGTTTCGAATAATTAAAGTCTACATAAATGTCTTTACTCCAGAAACTGTTTTCGTAACATAAAAGGACTAGTAAAATGTCCTCCGTTCAACAGAATAAACAGTGGAACAGGGGAAGAGTGTTGAATAACAAGGTGAACAAGCAAATCTAAAGTTCGTGAGTTCGAACCCCACTCCAGAGTTATTTTTTTTTTGCTAGTCAATACTGTTTTACTATTTGCATCATAGATTTTTTAAACCTCCCCTAGAGTCAGGATTGGCGCTGCTAACGCGGCGCTACTTGAAAGCTGAGTGAGAGTGTTTTTGGCAACAATACGTATTGTGAGCTGATATCATATGGCTGATATGCTTCGCTCTTTGGCATTGTTTATTATAGTTGATTCGTTTGTATTTGAGAAGAAAATGCCGATCTTATGTGCAGCTTGCGGCTGTACTAAGAGACATAAGAAAGGAAGTAATGTAATTTCACAAATAAATGATCATTTAAAATTATTCATTATGTAAGACGCTCTTTCGTGCAGACTATGTCTGCTAGAAATATAAAAGAAAACACACATCTTTGATTACAATTGTTTGATGATAACGTATTTTATCGTGTTGGTTCCATAGTTAAAGGGAAATCTCCATAAAAATAAGTATTCTTACATTCAGAAATACTGAATCGTTTTCATTTAGGCCTATTGGAAATAAAATGGTTATATTCGCGTAGAAAAAAAAGGTTAATTATATCTGTCTATTTTAAATGTAAATAGTTCTAAGCCCATAATGTGTTGTTGAATTTTATTTATGGTCATTAGGCACCCAAGACTCAGGCCGGGATAGGAGATGGAAAAGGATTCGGGAAGGTGTCGGCCAGGGTCTATGTTGAAGGTGCCATCCCTGTATTTGCCTGGTGTGCCTGAGCAAAAAATCTGGAAAATCCTCAGTCAGGATGGCGGCCGCTAGAATCTAACCCATGACCTCCCGAATGCTACACCAACGCTCTACCACTGAGCTACGGCGGCTCAGTAAGTAATGTGCTGCTGAAAAGACTTGTTAAATTACTAAAAACAATGATGATGATGATGATGGGTGTTCTGCTCGATGGCAGGTCTCGACCTGAAGGTCCCAGAGCTAGGTAAAAAGATGGTGATTTGCCATTGCCTTCCATCGCATGAAATGGCGTCCTAAGGATGGGACCTACAGTTTAACGAGGGTTCCGAACCACTTGTGTCCCCGCCGGAAATCGAACCAGAGACACTTTGATTAAGCCCCTCGTACACGATTCAATAAACATTGAATCAAATTCTTGAACAAGAAGTTGGATGAGTGCGTACACGATCCAACTGGTATAATCAAAGAGTTGTATCCAAGTAGTGTTGAAAGTGCTTGGATGGTGCTCGTACACGATTCAATAAGTTAAGCGGAAGTGTGATAGAGCCAAAAGCACGTGAGTCGATTTGCACTTTCTGCGTTGAAAGCAGGAACATGGAGTGAATGTTAAACATGATATGCGTCGCTTTTAATAAAATAATAACCTGATTAACGGCTGCGATTCCGTAGTTGGTGATGCCTCGAAGATCGACTTTTTATTGCTTTATTTAAAACTCTTTTCAACCCTTATAAATTTCTATTTATTTCCGGTTACACGCAGTTCTATAAACATCTAACGACAACTAACAATCCAAAGTGAAAATGCATATTTTATTATTATTTCGTTACATACGCACTCCAGTTGATCAAGATAGCGCCTTGTGGAGGCATACTAATCGTGACACTTCGTGTCGGAATACATTTATTTGCGTTCATTACTACATGCAGATTGTAGGGATGCGGCGGTATATTAATAGCATTGCGTCGTATTATGAATGACACGTTATTTGCTACAAAAATCATGGCCACAATGCTGAATAAGCAAAGGCGGGTTAAAGAAGGTTAGATTTTTTATTATATGCGATGCATGGTTTAATGTGCTCGCTCACCAACGTGGAAGCAGCCAAGTAGTTCCAAGTACTTTTCGCTATTCACGTACGGTTTAATGTGCTCGCTCACCAGCGTGGAAGCAGCCAAGTAGTTCCAAGTACTTTTCGCTATTTCATACACAAATTAATGTGCTCACTCACCAACGTGCAAGCAGCCAAGTAGTTCCAAGTACTTTTCGCTATTTCATGCACGGTT
>JAGDQP010003365.1:71539-94782 GCA_022664845.1 Lepisma saccharinum
AAGTACTTTTCGCTATTTCATGCACGGTTTAATGTGCTCGCTCACCAACGTGGAAGCAGCCAAGAAGTTCCAAGTACTTTTCGCTTTTTCACTCTCATTTAATACTTCCATGACTCGAAACTTTGTTATATTTTAAGTTACAGCCCTTCCACACACGTTGGAAAAGATTACATTTTTTCATGCCCTAAAGTAAAGTGTACCCAGATACTTCTATGTTTAGCAGCTTTGAACATCCTACATACAGTAAATAAAAACTCGACCTTTCCACATAAATTATGAGCAACTCAGTGGTACTTTAAATATTAATATCCTACTGCTTCTAAATACAATACGAACTTTATTAGGAATTATAGTAAACCGTCTGTATCAATTTCTATTGCAATAGTGATTGTACAAAAACTACAGAAGAAACATCAGGTACACTTTACCTCAGCAAGATGCGATGGAATTTCTTGTAGCCATACTTTATTTATTTTATTTTGATTTTCTGATAATATCTTTATTTCGCATCATAAAAACAAGGCTTTAAAAATTCCCTGCTCCATGTTAACATCTTAATTTTTAGCATTCCGGAAGCACTGTTATCACGTGTTCAAGTCACCAGCGATGTGATTGGTAGATCAGTGCGTTGAATTCAATAAAAATAGGACAGGTTCTAAATAGGACGAATTGGATGAAAAGACTTGAATTCAAGAGATTTCCTGTGTGGAGTCTCTGACTCGTGACGTCATTTTCATCCAATTGCTTGTTCAACGCTCTTGTTCAAGCTTTATTGAATCGTGTACGAGGGGCTTAACACTATTAAGAACAATAGAAACACAAATTTAACATAAGAAAACCAGATAAGAAACACTTCTTATCGATCACCCTAGTGGGCAATAAAAATACTCGTGAATTCTATATCCTACCTACGGTCGGACACAATAATATACTTAACAGATGTTTGTATTGTTTATGATATAAAGTTTAAACAGAAAATTTGAAAAGCTAGAAAAAACAGTGTTGTTTTTAATAATTTTAAGACTTTTACCCTAAATTTAAATACACTCGTCTTCATTCTCAAATAACTTTTCCGGTATCTTATAAGCTAACCAGGGGAGCCAGATTTTTTTCTTTTTTATCTCTATAACGTCACTTTCGATAGCTGGCAGAACTTAAATATCAAGTTCAAACTGTCCAAAAACTAGAGATATTTTTATACACATTTTTTTAATGACATACGTCTCGTTTCAATGATATTTATGTGAAAATTGCCGACTAGTGTATGTCCGACGACCGGTGCCCTTACCCTATTTTCAATTTTATAATTTTCTTTGTAAATTTATGTAAGTAAACCGTTGGTTGTGTACAATTACAGCATTAGCAATTTGTGTATGTAATATTTGTCACTTGCGATGTATCCCTAATGTTTTTAAATGTATCTCTAACGTTCTTTTTTAATAAGTGATTTGGCTAAGTATCAACATTATATTGTTTTATTTAACAATAAAAACCGGGATGTCACCTTCAACATAGGCCCTGACCGACATCTTCGCGAATCCTTTCCCTTCCCCTATCCCGGCCTGAGCCTTAGGTGCCTAAAGGCCATAAATAAAATTCAAAATTTAGCAAAAAAAAGTCTTTGAGAACAAAAATAATATTTATGAAGTACGTTTTATATAAGTGATTTTTACATTAAATCATACCTTATATTGATCAATTTAATTAGGAATTGTTTGTATCTTACGTGTTGAACTTAACTAAGGTGAACTTTCATGCGAATTCTCAATTGCTTTTCTTCATAAAAAGATCGTGCGCGGCACATACAAATGACACAATACCAGGCAGCGGACGGTTCGCTGTTTCGTTCCTGCCAAACAAACAGAGAAACAATTGAATGTTCAACATGCGCCAGGCTGGGAGTTAAACACCACGTAGACGGTGGCGCCAACCCTGCCTCTAGTGGAGGTTTTATAACTCTATGATTTGCGTCCACTAACAGGCACTAGAACGTCTGGTACACTGCTTACTGAACGTATTGTTCCGTTCACTAAATACCTTTAACTAAATCTGAACAAAAACACCAAAGGTGGAAAAAGTGGAGCCAAGTTCTTTAGCCCTAAAAAGGTGTGAAATGGGAGACGGATGAGCCAAATTCCTTGGTGACAGCATGTAACAGGAACAAAGGAACTTGGCGCGAGCTGGCAACAGCCTTAGGGTTGGTGGCGGCGGACGTAGTGGGTTTTAGGATCCCCATCACCCTTATAGCTTGAGGATCATGAACCTTGCCACCTCGCGCCAAGTTCCTTTGTTCCTGTTACATGCTGTCACCAAGGAACTTGGCTCATCCGTCTCCCATTTCACACCTTTTTACGGCTAAAGAACTTGGCTCCACTTTTTCCACCTCTGGTGTTTTTGTTCAGATTTCACAGCTTTTTGTACGTGTATAATATATATACTCGCTCGCTCGGCCTCGTTTAGGTCCTCGCCCCCCGTAGCTGGCTGCGCCCCCAACTTCGAGTTTTTGGGTACTTACGCCCCTTTATCGTAACCACTCTCCAGGACACTGTGCTTCCATGTTGCAGATTTTTTCCCATACCCACCACCCGTGGGAATGAGATATTTATTGAAACATAGGGAAGCTTTACCATATTTATTGTAACCTACTTGTGATGATACAGCAAATTTGCTTCCTGCTGGCGGCCCTAAAATCCACCACTACCAACCCTAAGGCTCGAACATCATCTGGTGTTTTGCTCGGATTTCACAGCTTTTTATTCGTGTATGTATATACTGGGTTCGCCTCGCTGGGTGTGCTGCCCCAGAATTCCCTGTGCGCCCCCCAACTTCAATTTTTTAGGGCTACGCCCCCTTTATTGTGATCAGACTTTCTGGGGACAGCGCCCCATGCTGTGCAGACCTTTTCCCATATCGCCTCGGGGGCTGCACGCTCATAGCGGTGGTTTGATCCATTTATTGAAACATTTTCGTGATGGTACACCTTCATACCAAATTTCGTTTCTCTAGCTTCAGTGGTTTGGAAAATGGTATTTGGGCGGCTATGTTGAATTAAAGAAAGCGATTTTTAAAAAGTTTTCTTACATTGCCGTTACCTACTTGTGATGGTACACCTTCATACCAAATTTCGTTTCTATAGCTCGAATGGTGTGGAAAATGTTTTTGTGCGGCCATTTTGATCCAAGTTAACAACTTTTTCAAAAATGTAAATTATTCCTAAACTACTTTTGTTAATACACCTTTATACCAAATTTCGTATGCCTAGTTCAAACGTTCTGGAAAATGGATTATGAAGTCAGCCATTTTGGATTCAAAATGATGTCTTTGCAGATATTTTGTAATCTACTAGTGATGATATACCGCCATACTTCGAAATTTCATATTTCAATTTTTAACATCTTTTTTCTTACAGAACCTCAAAAACGCTGATTTCGCAATAAACTCTTGTTCCTGTATAGCATGCTGACGTTTTGTGACACGCGGAACTCGGCTGCATGCACTGCCGTACGTGTTGATACTCCCCTCTATTCGCTCGCGTCGCTGCGCCAAGAATCCCACGGCAGGCCGCGCATCGAACTTGAGGAATTTGGAGGAACTGCGTCTTTTTATCACAACCAGAATCTGCAGTGCACTGCGCCACATGATGCAGATATTCCCTCATACTCCAGAGCGCTGCGTCCGAATGGGGAAACTTCCACATTCTGCCTGTATAACATGCTCCTGGCAGTGCTAACGTTTGTGACGAGTAAAACTTGGTGGGACACGCAGGAGTATTGGAAGTTGGCGCGAGGAACTAGGCTTATCCATATTCCATTTCACTACTTTTTAAGGTTGAAGGAGTTGACTGGACAGTTTACACCCCTGGTGCTTTTGCTCGTATTTCGCAGCTTTTTACACTTGTGTAATGCATATACTCGCTTCGCCTCATTGGGGCGCTGCCCCCAGAATTCCAAGATGGCCTCGCTGGGGCGCACCCCTTTATCGCAATTAACTTCCGCTGGGAACTGTACCCTAGTAGGGGAGACGAGCCGAATTTATTCTAACCTACTCGTAATGGTACACCTTCATACCAAATTTCGTTTCTCTAGCTTCAGTCGTTATAAAGTGGGGCTTAGGCGGGTATTTTGGATAAAAGATGGACACATTTTTAACGTTTTCTTATATTTTCGTGACATACTCGTGATGATACACTGCCATACCAAATTTCATTTCTCTATCTCGAACGATGTGAAAAATGGTATTTCAGCTGCCATTTTGAATCAAAGATGGTGAATTTTTTAAAACGTTGTTATGTTTTCCTAAACTACTCTTCATAATACATCATTATGCCAAATTTTGTATCTCTGGCTCAAGCAGTTGGAAAATGGATTTATGACGCCCGCCATTTTGGATTCAAGATGGCGTCTTTAGAGATATTTTGTAATATTTTCATAATCTACTAATAATGTTGTACTGTCAAACTAAATTTCATTATTCTATCGGCAGCCGTTTAGGCTGTGTATTCTTTAAAAGTTTAGGGTTGGCGGCCATTTTGAATCCAAAATGGCGACTTTTTCAAATTTTTAAAAAGTTTTCTTAATTTGCTATCAATGATGTAGTTTCATACCAATTTTCACTGTTCTATCTTTAGTCGTTTAGGCTGTGTATTCTTTGAAATTTTAGGTTTGGCGGCCATTTTGAATCCAAGATGGCGACTTTTTCAAAATGTCGGAATTTTTCCTTTATCTACTTATCATCCTCTACCTTCATACCAAATTTCATGTCTCTAGCTTACTCCAAACACCCTAAACAATATGATGAGTGAGTGAGTGAGTCAGTCAGTCAGTGAGTGAGTGAGTGAGTGAGTCAGTTAGCCTAAAATGTGCAATTTCAGGGGTCCACAACTAGAACATAGTTTGAGATACGAATATGAAATTTTGTACATCTGCACATATTTACCATATCTCCTTAACGGCAAAAGCTCATATTCCTATCTTTAACATCTTTTTTCTTACGGGGCCCCCAAATCGTCGATTTTGCCATAAACTCTTGTTCCTGTATAACATGCTTCTGGCAGTGCTGACGTTTTCTGACGTGAAGAACTTGGCTCATGCACGGCATGTTCAGTTGCCATAGCCGAACGTTCGGCAGGTTCATCTGGAACTATACGTTCGACTGCCTGCAACTGAACGTTCAGTGACTTTTTGTGTGTATGTGTGCGGGTAGGGGATATCAGAAATAGGTTATCCGTATCAGACAAGTCAAGTAGTACAGATCATGGTTCTCCCGATAATGGATAGCATTTGGATGATGGTTAAAATCCGTATCGAAGCTCTGCTTGAATACTTAAGATAAAATAAAATAATAGCTGAGAAGTATTGCGTTTTAATTAAAAACTAAAAACAATCTGATGAAGCCAAGTAGTTAGTTAGTTGGCGAAACTGTTGCACGTGCTCACTTAAAACGTACTACTTTGCTCAGCTATTATTTTACTTAATCTTAACATCCGATGGAATAATATCCTGATGAAGGATTACTTATAATATTCCAGTTGTGGATACAATCCAAATGCAGGGTATCTGGATAACGAATATCCGTCATCCGATTTGGCCATCCCTAGTTACTACATATGAGTATTATTATTGACACAACAGTAACAATACCTAATTATAGTTTTAAAAAAGTCCTACAACATGATGCAAAAAATATATGTTTCTCCTATATTTATTACTCCCAAAATGTAGCCACAGGTCTGTAGTTTTCCAAATTCAGCAAGGTTCAGATTTATGATTTATTGATTATATGAAAAAGATTAAATACATTAGTCTGCGTGGAAAATCATTATCTATAGTTAGTTACTATAAATTTGAGAAATATTTTATAAAGTTGCGAATTTCGTTTCGATGATGCGTGATTTTAAATATAGATCACTCAAAATACAATATTAAAAACTCAAGGCAAAGGAATCATTAAACAATAAATCTTTATTTTAAAACAAGAATCTAATTTAAATCTTAACACGTGAAAAATATACATGAATGAAATGACAATGTACACTGAACCTACGAATCAACAAGTGGCTATAATGCACTTCCACAGCTACACGAATGAAAACATCATTTCTCGATTTACAAATTCAGCAACCAGAAAAAAAAAGTTGAAAGTTCGTACACTAATTTCCATATGTTTTTACATAATGTCATTAATGAATTTGAATGGCATAAAAGGGATATTATAATTAGTCATTAGCAACTACGTAAGACCATCTTCTTTCAGTTTGCATTTATTGATCTGATTTAAACAACATAACCCAGAGTTCAAAACAAAAAATTGAAGCAAATTGATGTAGAGCAGTCGGTATAGTTTATGCCTTATAATCGGGAGAACCTGCGTTCGATCCCCAGTGCCGGCTGTCCTAACTCCTAACTAAGGTTTTCGCTGGTTTCCCTCGGTCATATCAGAAAGATGCTGAGATGGTACGTTGAATAAGGCCTTAGCTGATCAATTGCAAAATCTTCCCTTGTTGTTATAGTTGTTAAATAGATCCACTGTAAAATAACTGGAGATTTTTAAGTAGATAAATATATGACTACGGCTCCAACATTAATTGTAACATGATTTATTTAGTTGTTTCCAGGTAGAACGAAGCTCTAATTATTTCTAATCGATTTGATTGGCATGTAAACCATATACCATAATTGATACGGAGAGACCAGGGAGGAGTTCCATTACAAACTGTTAATGATGCCGATAATGTCGTAGATTTCTTGTACCTTCTTCGCCACTTGAGATATTGAGCATGTGAGATTAATTACTAGTGATCTCCTCAATCTGCAAACATACATTTCGAAAAAATATTAATCGCTTTGGTAACTCCTATATCGAGTTTTTGTAATAAACGTTCAGTATATATCATTCATGTTTGATGAGGTCCTAACACCATACCTTTATAATTAGTAAAGGAAAAGCACTTTAAATGGTCGTTGTTGAACTTAAGAAAATATGGCTTCCTCGGGGTTTGATTTGGCCATTCGACTATTCGCCCAAGACTGCATTATTCGTTCAATTCATTAGTCATGCAAACTACAACTTCCTAAACAATCTCATTTTATAAAATAATATTTATTTGCAATGCTGAGAACAACTATGAAAACCTGCTAAAACATTCATAAATTTACTCTCAAACTATATTAAAAGCATTAAAAAAATTTCGATAGGAAATCCTGACAAAGAAATTCGTTTGTTCTTTCATTATTTTCAATAATCTGAATTGTTAGAATAAAAGTCCACTCAACTCTGTGGAAATTCTAGTCACTCTTTGATCGTGTTCAGTACACAACATTCATGTGTTTATAGCACTGAAGAAAATAAAACTTCCTGCGCAGCAAACACTGCCTTCATTTACAGCGAACAATGGGAACTAAAGCAAAGCAGTTATAGATAAGAGAAATCATGTTTGCATCTTTGGAATACCAGAATGCCAGCCCTGTCTTCATATTTCCGGAGCCACGTACGTGATAAGAACCAAAGCTTTTATGGTGATATATACTAAAAATGTTCTCGGGGATATCATAGAGGTGTATTGGGTTGTGTTGTTGAACGTTTCGAGAAAAATATCATTCCCAACTTCAGACCAACTACACGAGATCTCGAGTACATATTTTAATTCTCTTCAATATTCCATTCCAAGTAATTCATTGTAGGTATAGCAAATATGTACGTCCTACACTGTAAAAAATTGGGGGGAAAATTGTTTGATAATTCTAGTAATGTTTCAGATAGATGTAATTACAGTAATCCTGTGGCTGAAAGGTGAGGGTCAAAAACACCGAGAAATTTCTTTTGCATGATTGGAGGCTCTTATATTGCCCTTACAGGGTTTTTTTTCGCACATGCGCACAAAGAGAAAACGATTGCTTTTCGTGATCAAATACAATTCTGATCAAGTGGTTGCTGCTACAATTATAATCACGTATTTTAACGGGCATGGGGAATATTCTCACTGAATGCCGATTGCGATCCCCACTTGATCAAAGTTATTAGAGCACGACATAAGCCGTGAGTCACTTTGTGTTCTCGGCGTTAGGGCAACGTATTTTTGATCTTCTATACTGTTTTATGTTTCTTCAGTGGCAATTTAGTCCTGTCGGTAAGACGGTGGACTTTTAACTGATCAACACGCTTCTAATATTTTTTTTCTCTTGCTCTCACAATCTGTTTTACAAGTCGTGTTGACGCTAATACATTATCGAGCTTGCTTATCATCTTACTCACCAGTTTGCTCGACGAGCTTGCTGTCGAGGAAGCTCGAGTATACTTTGTGCTATTACACCATAGAGCTTGCTGATCAGCTTGCGCTATTCGCGTTTTCACTTGCGATTTAAATGAGTAGCCAATAGAAATTCGTAAGAATATATTTCTATTGGCTACCACGCAAAGCACGCGACGACTGCGTACATGAAGAAGCGGTCTAATATTATCATTTTCTATGAGTACCAGTATTTTTCTTTTATGTATAGAACTCTTGAAAGCTATAAATAGGTTTAAATTATCTTGTACATTTTAGTGTTTTTTTTTTTGTTTTTGTTTTTTAATAAAAGCATAGTTTGTAAAAGTTTTTTTTTTATATTTTATTTTTTCCTTTGGGGATTCTGATTCATAGAAAAGAAACATCTGTTTAATGGAAAATTTTGGGGTCTTTTTTTTTTTAGATATTTAGATCCCCTCCCTCCCTTTCCTCCATTATTTCAGTTCTTAACGTGACAGTTTAATAAGCACTAAAAGTGATCAAAGAAGGTAATTTCCTAGTGAGTATCTTTTTTTTCTTTCTTTGTTTCATTCCCCCTATCTTTTCTTTGATCTTTTGGGAGAATTGCCAGCTGAATTCTGAAGATTTGCCAGGACTTCCGGTTGGAAAGAATGAACGAACACTGCAGAAACAGTAATTTTCTGCACCATACTTTTTCTCACGTGACCGGTCATTATACTCGCTCAACAATTTGGGCTGTGCTAGCAGTTTATAACCCACGTACAGCATACAGAAGTGACAGACGTCATAAATGTGTTCTATTTTTATGCCACATATAATACGGACTCAGCAAATTTGTCTGTATAAAGAACAGTACACCTAAATTCTTCGAAAATCATACGAGAAATAAATTTTGCACATGATGAGAAGAAACTCAATTGAGCACGAATTCAGTGGTTGTGTGTTACGCCCTTTCCTACTGGCAGGACATTTCAGATTCAAAAACGTCTTTTAGCTACTGTGAAAGATTTTTACGTGTTTTTACTTGCCATTCTAAATGAATACACGCCAGATGCATTTAGTTAAGAGCAGGGGTGCTTACTACACTCATAGGTACAGTTTACAGTCTTGACTCTGACCCTCAAACACACATCACATTCGTATTCATATTTTGTAATCTAGCGCGGAAATGGCTGATTATGCCCATCCATTGTGCTTTCGTTTTATTAATTGCTGTTTTATAATAATATGTATAATATAATACAGTTTTACAGTCAATGATGTTTTAAGGGCAGTTATTTATTGGTTGCTATGGTTTCTGTCCGCCATAGCTGTCAGTCACTCTTAACTCTCTTGTCACTGTCGCATTTGATGTTATCACAGTTAATTTTGTGTTTTCGTGATGTAAACCTATTATATAAAACACTGCAACACTTTATAACACTACTGAGTAAATTTTCTTGAAGGAAAACCCGAAACAACTTTGGAATATTGTAAAAAATGCACAGGAGATTTCAGCAGCTTTCTTCTAGTTCGCCGCCATCTTGCCAATCCCCCCAGTAGCACACATACGTTGAAAATACGTGCAATAAACATTAGTACAAATGTTATTTTAACGTTGTAAATGAACCGAAATGTCCGCCTGTTCAACGGTTTATTCGGCGCTGAATAATGGTTGAGAAGAAACAAGTTGAAATCAAGAAGCGGACGATGAAGAAATGGGTTGCCCAAAAGAGAGCATATTTGCCGTCTATTGGTATACACATTTCATTACATTTTCTCCGTTGCTTTCATAATAATATACAGTATTAATTTTCCAGCAGTAAATTATCCAACTGTCTGCTGCAGGGTTCGAAGCTGGAACGTTCCGTACTTATCGTTAGTACCGTAGCTCGTCGCTTTATCCCCCTCATCCACGGATCCACTACTCTTTTACGGTATCTGTAATAACAGGCAGTCTAGATCTAGAACGCAGTCGCCACAAATCCACACGCGCCGTTTCACCATCATGTAAGAATATAACAATAAAGAATTACTTCTTTCTTTGTTATGTGCATTTTCCTTCTTTAACAATTTGAACGTCGCTCCACCGTTAATTTGTATTTTTCAAGGAGTCGCTCTAGAAAAATGCATATAAAGCGAAATCTATGTCATAGTTGAAAACATTTCACATTAACACCATATTAACGAAATTAAATGTTCGTTGAAATATAGTTTAAAATTCAACCTGTTTTCAACATGCAAATGAGTACATGAGAAACGTAGTTAATTTTATTCTATTCGCTTTTAAGCACAATTTTTAAGAAATTAACTTGTAAAGATAATCTAGAGCACAGTTCAATATGATAGTTGAAAACACGTCATATTAACGTCCTATCAACGAAATCAAATTTTCGTTGCAATATAGATTGAAATTCAACATGTTTCAACATGCAAAAGAGGACACAAAAATAGTTAATGGCATTCAATTAGCCTTTAATTACACAATTTATTCCATTAAATTAGAAATAATCCCATAAAACGAAATCTATGCCATAGTTGAAAATAACAATTTAATCCTCGTTGAACTAACATCTTTTCAACAACATCAAGTCTATGTTGATTTTTTTTTTTTAATAACGTAATTCTTTGAACCTATAACGGTTAATCAACCAAAAATCAAAGTTCAAACCACGTTTGTGTGCTACTGGGGTACCCTCCCATCACTCACGCTCGAATCATATCGCAAAGCTTGTGATTGAAGTTCAATTTCTCCCTGACTTTTGCGCCTTCACATATCCTCACCCTCATTATAAAGTGCGCTCTTACCCTAATTCACCATCTCCCTTTCTTAGGATAGAACACGGCCCTCACACTCCTAATCCTCACAATGGAAGTAGAATCTTGAGACTAGAGTCCTCCTCTACAGCCCTCACTCACCATTACCACTGCGGTAAAAGATGCATTTCACACACCCCTCACGATGGAAATTCGCTCTTGTCACTGGGTCCGGTTATCCGCTGTGGGAAAGCGGTAACACTCGCTGCTTTGTAATCAAGGGGCCCCATGTTAGGTACCCGGAAAGAACACGAGTGCTCAGGAGACCAATGTCAGCTGTAGGTGCCATCCTTGGGACGTCATCGTTATCCGATAGAAGCAATGACAAATCACCATCGGTTCACCTTACCCAGGGACTTTTGGTGTCAAAGACCTGTGAGAACACTCATCATACTTCTTAGGATTAGTTCTACAATCGACCGCTAAACTTTTAGTCAGCGCTAAGTTGAGGGCAACTTAGCGCTGACTAGAAGTTTAGCGGTCGATTGTAGAACAGACCCAAAGTCGGTCTCTTGTGTGTGTTTCCGTAACATCCTATCATTCTCGAAATTGGCCGTTCGCCTTCTGTCTTAAGATTAAAGTTTGACTATACTCTCATTCACCCTCCTCCTTGTGATTAAGCGAAACGTCAAATACTTCTGTCAGGGCTAGAGGGGCGAAAAATAACCCCCTCCCAAAAAATGGAACAGTTTCCTACCGGGATAGATCAAAATTACCCCTCTTCCCGAGATGGACAATCTCCGAGTGAGGTTTGTCTGAAGGAAACACTGTGTACGCATACATTCTAGTGTTTTTGCAACACTATTACATCTAGACGTTGTGGCATTACAGTACGATAAGATAAAAGATAAAATGAATTTTATGGGCGGTAACAGCAGCATTACAGTACGTACTGTAATGACGTAATAGCCTTACAAAGGGTAAGGATGCGATGTGGGCTAGAGTTTTGTGTTTCCTTCCGCACTTTTGTCCTATCTTACTGCAAGCTTCACCATGTCCTTTGTCTATACGTAAGGATTATAATACACTCAAGAAGTGGGTTCTTTACTTCCCATCAGGACGTTTTGTTCAGTAGTGAATGTAGCTTTCACCATCTACTTGATGATAGAGTCTGGACATGGATAAAAATGCAGTCCACGGCCGAGTTTTTCTCCTCCGGATTTTTTTCCATGTTTGCCCAGAGGAACATCTAAGCACCCGCGTTCGTAACAGTATTATACTGTGATTTTGTCCATGCCACACAAGCTTTTAACATGACACATAAAGGTCCTCCTTCATTACTACTGTTAATATCAGTGACCTCATTAATTTTATCCAGAATAGTAAGGTCAAAAGGTACGTAAACTGACCATATAATTTAACATTCTCCGTAATGCCACAGCGTCTAGAAAAAAACATTAGAAATTTATCTCATTGTAACGGCAAATACTTTCTGACTAAAAAATGTGGCCTTTTAATTAGTGACATGAAAAAAAATACGTATGTAACGTAGAATTGCTTGTTGTCCTACGGTACGAAAAACAAATTTGACTCATTATGTAAAAGAAAAATTATCATTTGTAATAGCAACAGTAGTCTTCCAACAAATTATTATCTCATTTCGTAACAGAATCAAATCTCTAAGCAGCAATATTTAAAAGAAAAAAAAATGGATCCGATCTTTGTAAAGAACGAGCTAATCTTGGCCATTATTGTTGAAATACGTATTGCAAAGTGTATAAATGTACCACATTACGCAACGGAAGCATTTCGCCTATCCTTTCGGCTTGAAGAAGTCTAGTTGAAAGGGGTGGGGGTGGAGAACATTTGGAAAGGTGAGTAGTCTGCAAATGTGCATTATCTACTAAATCCAAGAGAAAAAAGTGCTGGTAATTTACTTTGACTGATTTAGTGTCTTCTAATTTCACGTGAAAACTTAAGAGGGAGCTATTAATCTTCTGAGTTACAATTTCTTCTTTTGATAATTTAGTGTGTTCTGGGACAAAAAGAGGAAAGAAATCGACTCTCGAACATAATGGCTTCTTTCTGTCTTTTTAGGTTGGCTGGAGGCACTGCCCACAAAAACAAATCCACTTTCTGTTGCATTTTTTCTTTTTTTTTTTTTCCTTTGGAACGTCGCGTCGCGCCGGTATGAATCTCGAGTTGAGACTGGCAATCAAATATAAGGGAAGGGATTATCTTATCGTCAGTTTTTTTTAATCATAAATCAACATTGATTGTTTGTCTGTATATGTATGAACTTGTTGCATGATTCGCTAGTTGAATAATTGAATTAAATTCTATTTATGGCATTTATTAATCACTCCCAATAGGTGGGTGGCTCCCAGGAGCATATCACTTCAATGCTCCTGGGAGCCACCCACCTATTGGGAGTGAGTCATAAAAATGACCCTTAGACTCTTTGGCTCAGGTCATGAAACTCTGTAGTAAGGAAGACGGCTAGGACCTATTTTCAAGGTGTCGTATCGGCATTAGCCTGGTGCGACTGAGTAAAAACCCTGGGAAAAGGTCAGTCACGATAGTCGGCCGTTGAGATCGATTCAAGGATTTTCCATATGCAAATCCAATGCTCTACTTGACATGCTAGTGTTACCAAGACACGATTCAATAAAATCGATCTTCCCGATGACACTATAACCCTAACAACACAGGATGCCCATTAGATGTCCATACGAACTAGTAAAAAAAAGGTAAAGCTATCCCCTGTGAGATAAGGCACGCACCGTCAACGGCGCATAGGGGATGTGGAGGTAGCGCTCCACATATTATTGACCTACGGTACGAAGTGAGGGGTGGCCAGCCCCATGCTCGACCGCCTTTACTTTCCCAGGAGTACCAAGGGCACTCTGGTACTCACTTTGATAGGAGGTTGAGTGCACCTCAGTGCACCAAGCATGGAAACAGAGAAAAGTCTCCAGTGTCCTGGCCGGGATTTGAACCTGGGCCACCCAATTCATAGTCGTCTATTTTATGTCCATGGACATACTGGACATGAAATAAACGTCCAACGGACAAAAAGAAAATATAACTCCCGAAATAGGACTTCCTGGACGTCCAATGGATGTACTTGTCCAGAAATTGGATGTCCCGAAGACGAACATTGTAGACATCCAGTGGATGTTGTCCCAAAGGTGAACATTATGAACGTCCAATAGTACAGAAAACGGATGTCCATGAGTCGCGGACAGTTTGAACGTTCAATGAATATCCACGTGCAGGTAAGTGTGGGAAACCAATCGATGTCCACAACATGATATTCCAAACACGGCCATTGTTGACGTCCAGAAACTTGGCTTACTTGAATTTTAATTTCATTTAAGGCCTTCAGACATTTGATGTTCAGGCCGGAATAGGGCGAGGAAAGGATAATGGATGGCTAAGTTTGTTGGTACCATCGCGGTATTTGCCTCGTGTGACAGGAAAAAAAAACAGCCATGTTGGATGGCCTCAGAGCTTAATTGTGCAGCAGAAAATGGACGTCCAGCAAAAGCCATACACTTACAGAGCATGGACAGACAGTTCCTTCGAACTCTGCACAAACTTACTTGAACCATACTGAATTTGAATTTTCTTCAAGAACTTTAGGCAAAGGGTCAGGCTGAATGGATGATGATAAGAGAATTGGTTAAATGAAGAAAGAAGTAGGAAATAGGAGAACAGCAAGAAAACTCACATATTTGTCCACCTAATTATCGTCGCTGCCATCCAAAATTTCATTGCTCCTTGTCATTTGTCCAGTAGTTTTTTTTTTTTTTTTTAAATATGAAGGGAAAAAAGGAAGTAAGTAGTCAGGTCTCTTAAGAATAAGTAATTTAGTGAGTCATGTATTTTCCGTATAAGACCACGATTTCCCTACGAATGTTTCTCATTGACATACTTCCTTATATATTCACGTTATTTAAAACACCACTGGTTCCGTAGATATCAAGAAAACTGGTTTTAGATTATGCCTAGAAACTGGACGTCTGGAAGAGGAAAACGGATAGACAGAACAGACACAGAATCTCGCAGGAGTTAGCAGACAAGCGCCAAAGCAAGGTTGCTCCTTCTCGCCCGCCCACGAGCAAGATTATGTTCTAATTTGGCACAAGAAAGGAGAAAAGAAAAATGTCGCGACTACCAGCAGAAGAAAAATCAAGGGTACTCAACGAAAGAGTTCCGTATGGACATTTTAACTCTCGGCTAATGACCCTCCTAACTTTCTTCTCTCTTCTATAGTTTTTTTCGTCTACTTTTGCTTTTAAGTCACGTGAAATATGTCCATTGCTCCTTTTCCCTCTTTCTCTTTCTATATCTGGCTTTCAAACGCATTCATTTTTATGTCTACTTTTTGGACTGCTTCATATCCTCCAAGAAGAAGACTGCTTTTGTTGAACACTGAAGAAAATGTTCAGGAACACTGGACAAGAAAAAGTTTTTTCGAAGTGCGTGCTGAGATTCCTCTCCCTCTCTCTTAATTCCCACATTATTTTTCCCAAGCTTTTAATACTTCTTGACGCTCCACCACTACCACCTAAATGAAGGCCATCACACGATTTGATCACGTCATTCCCTGTAGGCCGCTATCCATGTTTCCGAGGATTAGGCTGATTCTATTTATAATATTCGTTTTGAAAGATAATTGTCACGTATTACGTTTGCTCCAATGTTCGTGTGTTCAAAGTGAGGCAACCGGTTGAAACGGAGACTTACAGAGAACAGGATGGATTGTAGAACTCAGTGTTTCTTTCAGGAATTTTCTTTCGGGGTTGCAAAATCAAGTCGTGGGGGCTCACGAAAATTTTAAATAATGCATATTGACTCCTAAGTGCTAAAATGTAAAACAATACTAATGTTACTTAAGAACATGTCATACTTCCTTAGTTAACCTCAAAATAACATGAACAATGTTTATAGAATGTACGTACGCGTACGTACATATGCGTATTTCAGTATACGTTTGAGTAATAAAAGTGCAAACACTAATTCTTTCGGGGGTGCGGTTGAAAACCTCCGGGGGGGGGGGCAAAGCCCCTCGAAAGTATACCTGGAAGAAACAGTGGTAGAACTACAATGCTGGGAGAAGTTTTGAAGTAATAAAAAGTCGCTTACTATTGGGCAACGCATGTTTCTATTCAGTCCCAAAACTTCTAACCTCGCGATTAGCTAATATCAAGAAAGTTGAAACTGAAAATATACAGAACGGTTATTCTGCCCGTAATACTTTACGGTTGCGAAAGTGGGAGTACGACCCTAGCAGATGAACATAAATTACGTGTGTTTGAGAATAAGATCTTGAGAAAGATATATGGGCCGAAACGGGACGAGACAACTGGAGAATGGAGGAGACTGCATAATGAAGAACTTCACAAACTGTACGATTCACCAGATGTTGTAAGAATAATGAAATCGCGACGACTAAGGTGCGCAGGCCATGTAGCTCGGATGGGGGAAGAAACGAAGATTATATTCTATCCTGGTTGGAAAGCGAGATGGAAAGAGATCGTTGGGAAGACCGAGACGTCGTTGGGGGTGGATAATATTAGAAGAGATCTTCAAGAAATAGATGTTCGTGATGGAAACTAGCTTGGTGTTGCCCCCAGGATAGAATCCATTGGCGAACATTTGTTACTACGGCGATGAACTTGCGAGTTCCATAAGCCATAGAATTAGTTAGTTAGTTTCAGAAGAAAATAACCAAGTTTATTCTGTTGTTATTGAACTATCTGGATTTAAATAGGTATTTACATCCATGTTTAAATATATTATTTAGCTTTCAAGATACATAAATATCATGTAGATCCTGTCAAGAATGGTGGAGAACCCATTATGCAGGGTATCCCGAAATAAGGGTGCAAACTTCGGGATGTGATTGTTAATATCAAAACAGGAAAAACAAAGTTACCTTGAAGAAAGTCCGAAGTCTGATTAATTTCGGAGATACAAGCGCTGAAAGTTATGGCGGCATCGTCACAACTAATGTCATAGCTCAACACATAATGACATAAGCGGTGTCGGCTTAGCAAATCACGCTCGAAGCAGTACCCGATGCATCAATTTAAGCAATGTTTTCGTTTGACGGAGCGTCACATAGACAGGTTTCGCAATCTAAGAATTTCATTGTGAAAGAATTGAATAGGGCAAGCATAGAAATCCCCTCTAAGCTGCACTTGACAATCATAAACATCACTTAAATAGATGTATTGGGTACTATTTCCAGTGTGATTTGCTAGGCCCACCCCGCTTACGCCATTACTTGTCGAATTATGACGTCATTTGTGACGATGCTCACGTGAATTTAAACCGCCTGTAGCTCCGAAACTAAACAGATTTAGGAATTTCTGCAAAAGAACTTTAAAACTTGGTGGACCTCCGGTGGCCCGCCTTCAGGTTTGGTGGGCCACCGGCGGCCTGCCGAGTTTTCCTCATAGTTTTTTTCTTGTTTTGATGTAAATGATCACCTCCCGAAGTCTGCGTCATTACTTCAAGGATACGCTATAATAGATATGATAAATTACTAAGTGTTATGCATTTGCCACATAATCCAAAGTTGAGCGAGCATATGCCCAATTTGAAGAAGAAGCACTCGCAGTGGGTTTTGTTGTAACTCGTTTTCACAAGTATATTTACGAACCAGTGCTGGATTAAGTTATTTGGGGGCCCTGGGCTATTGACTCTGTTAGGGCCCCTGTTACCTATCCCCTCTCGGCAGGGGCGGACTGGTAACCAAAGGGCCTACGCGGGAAACCAAAGAAAAGACTTGCCCACTCGTAACCAAAAGGGCCCTCGAGTGAATATTGTGACGCGTGGGCCTCAAAAACACATTTCAAGGGTATTCTTCATGGTAGTGGGCCCCGAAAATGGACTTTCAAGTGCCTTTAAAGAATATAATGTATTAAAGCACTTACTGTTAAACCTTACATGGCCTTTTCTTGAGATTTTTGAGGGCTCTATAGTAAGCCTGCTGATATTAACTTCAGCATTGTCTTCATGTTGGTCATAACAAGTCTTGTGTGTCAAAATTCCTATTTTTGGAAGACCGACAAAATCCTCACGCTACCAGTAGTACTAAAAGTAGATGAAGTCTTCCAAGACAAGAGGGTCGGCTGGGACCCATCCGAGAATTCCCGAGCTCCCGGCCGGGCCGCTCTGGGGAAAAGGCTAACGGATTTACTTTTAGCGCCCCTGAACCAGTGAGGCCCTGGGCTGCAGCTCTTTAGCCCCCATCTTAATTCGCTCTGTTACGGAAAACGTTTTCAAATAACTGATACACTTCCGGTGAAAATATTTGATGGGAAAGACATCGCTAATACTGCAGGTTTTGAATTTCAGAACCCCTTGCTTTTAGCCATTTATAATAATAATAATAACCATTGGCGTGATAGGTCCTGAGCCTGCGGTTAGTGGAATGCGTCCATCTGAGTGACGGCTGTGTGGTCAGCACTGCGCGTATCTGGCCACGAACAGGCGTATCAGGGGCTTTCTAGACCGAGTGTGGCCGTCACGTCTTTATTTACATGACTACCCAGTATATCTCACGACGCTGGGTGGACTCACGACAGCCGGGGATTGAATCCGGGACCACGCGGACATGAGTCCAACGCTCTAACCATTAGACTACGGACCCCCTGCTATTAGCTATTTAAGAGTATGAAATCAAAGAATTTCGAGAGTTTTTAGCTAGGCTTCAGTTGCGTGAAGAAACAGGAGATATATCAGGCGGATTGTCACGCTCTCCAGAATAATTTCAGCCAATCAGTGTTCGCAGCCTCGGCTATCGCTAAAGGTAATGGAATGAAAGTTTGGGACGACGTAAGTTTTGGTTCAGCGTTCTTTTGTTGTTACAATGTTGCCATATTTCAATAAAATCAGGAACATCACTTTAGACATGCCCCGTATAAACTACCACCAGTTTGATATCCGTGAAAGGCTTCGATATTGCAACATATTTCTGAACTAAGAAGTATCTTCGAACAAGACAGAACAGAACACTTGAATTCTTCTTGTACTCGTTCCTAATCGTCTGTGGAATTTCACTCTTAGTTTGGATTTTGCTTGTTAGAAATTATTTCTTATACTGATGTTCTTTGCAATTTTACATTATCTATCGCAATATTCTGTTTGATACATTGCCTAACATTTCGTCTCTTTCTCCTGACTTCGTTTAAAGAATTGTGTAGCTCTATTTTCTTAATATTTTGACTTTGTTGTTTTTATCAATTTTCCAGTGGTTTTGGTTTTATCTTTCCTGTTTTTGCCTTCGTAGGGATTTCTAATTAACAATCATAAGCAACCTTGGTAGCAAAGAAGAATGTTCTAAAACCACAAAATGAGGTAGCAATGTTTTATTGGCTTTTCCTTGTTGCTGCGCACTGAAGCATGGATTCTTTACCAACATTCTCATACATACGCAGCAGATACACAAACAGCAAAACTGACGGATGCCCTTGGAAAATTGTGAAATATATATTTAAAGAAACAAGAAACAATGACTCAGCAGTTCAAAGTAAATTGTTTCCACAAATTTACAATGAAGTAAAGTTGTGTCTGACGCGAATCCAAGATGAGAAAGTTGAGAATATAAGAAAGGATTTTGGAAGTGTCCTACGTTAGGTTTACTACAATATTCACTCAATCTAAATTAATAATTTCCCATTTTAAACTTCCGCCATTAGAAGAAATACTTACTAATTCATATACGCCGATTTGATTCTTTGTTACCTTTCATTTATTCTCATGACTCTTTCATCACACTCAGGGACTCCGCCAGGATTTTCAGTGGGAGGAGGGGTGTAAGGTTGATACTGAGAGGGTGTAAGTGGAGTTTTGCACAGTTTCTATCGATTTTTACCGTAAAAAAATTTAAAGTTGGGGGATGTCCTCGAGGATTTGGAGGGTGACACCCCCACAGAGGCGTCTGGCAAAATCATTGATCACACTTCCATTTTACCACACTTCTTTAACACCTGATTAATTCGGTAGGGTAACCAGAAAATTGTTGGCAAAAAAGAGTATAAGATATACGGTGTACAGATGCATGCAATGAAAGTAAGGTTCAATTCTGGTAATTGCTAACTTTATAGCCAATACAGCAGGCAGAACATGGAAAAGAAGTTATATTCTCTTTGTACCTTCTCAGAAGTTGAAAACGTAGAACAGAAACTTCATTTGTTGTTATATCTTCCTGTTCAACTTTTCATAAATATTCCAATCTGAAGCTGCTTCGACTTCCCTTATTGATTCGTTAATTTAAGCTGCTACTTTTATTTATTTATTTTACATACTGCTAGCCTACGTCATTTTCTATAATCATCTCCCGTCACGGGCAGAGTTCACCTAACGTTTCTCGAAAAGTTAGCAAATGCTACAAAATTCACTAGACAAAGAATATGGATAAAACACCACAGCAGTTCAAGCGATCTGGTGATATTGACACATTAGCTTTAACAAAAAAAATGTACTTGAAAGTCCAGTATGTGCACTCCAGTGTTTCTGCCCCCCCCCCCCCTCTCTGTCCTGTGAGGGTGTCACAACCCAATTCTGGAGCGCACCCGTACAACTTTACATTTTCTACGGTAAAAAAAAATCATAGAAACCAGGCAAAACTCCACTTACGCCCTTCCAATTTTGGCTTTACTCCCCCAAAGTGAAAATCCTGGCGGAATCCCTGGTGCACTCTTTCTCTACTCGATGAGAAGATCCTTGTATTTAGAAATTTGCAAAACTTTCAATTACAAAATACTTTCAAAGTTATAAATAAGGAAAAGAATATAATTGGAGACATTTTCGGATGGAAAAAAGTAAAAAAAGTATAGAGTATTTGAACCTCTAAAAGAGTATAATACCTGACCTCATAATACATAGACTTATCACGCTTCCCCATTTCTGGCTGCGCTAAAACTAATGAGTTTTTGTTCAGAATTTGAATTTATTTTAAGGCCCTTAGGCAACTATGGCTCAGGCCGGAGTTTTTGTTCAGAGCACGCAATTTTGAATCCATCCGCTAGGTAGCTCTGCCATAGACCTCATAGTAGAATATAACGTCTATGGCAGAGCCACCTAGCGGATGGGTTCAAAATCACGTGCTCTGAACAAAAATCCATTAGTTTTAGCGCAGCCAGAAATGGGGAAGAGTGCTAAGTCTATCTATTATGAGGTCTATGATAATACTTTAGTATGTCTGGTCACCCTAAATTCGGACCTGCTCTTAAAATTCTTCACAAAAAGCATGATATGGATGCACTATCCGTCACCTTACTTTATCCTCGGCCATCCTCAGCCTTTTGGACAAACTTTGAAACTTTCGCACAAACCAGTTCCTTTAAAACTGGGTCACAGTAAATGCTCTAAGAACTCATTAATTTGACAGTATTTCCCGTTTACACACCAAATAATCCAAAATCTCATAACCAGCTACGAAATGTGCTGAAGCAGGCCGCGAAGAGATGGCAAAACACTAACCTCGAATGATGGCTGAGCGAAAGATACCAAAAGGCCTTAAATAAATTCAAATTTAAATTCAAACCAACCTCGAATGAAGAAGATATAATACTGGAAAGGTTCGAGTGGTGTTCAGATGAAAAAATGCAATTCTATCTCCATTATAACCAATTGCTAAGTTACGATGGTGCTGATTTGACATTTTCACACACTGTTTTCTTATGACTAAAAACAACATTATATTCTGAACGTCTGACTCTTTATGTTGAATATGTGAACTGTTATCATTCTATACATAACAAGTACTTACGGAACAGCGAACTTGAAAACATATTTTTTTAATAACACGTCTTGTTTGTACATACCTTCATGGCGTGTTGCCTGAAAATGAGAAAATAAAATATATTAAATAAAATTAATAAAACAAAATTAATTAAGAACTATGAATTCTCACGTTTCCAAGGCCATAAAAGACAATAACACGATCAACAATAAAGTATAGTTTTAGAAAAGTTACCTAATTCTATTATTAGGAACAGAATTATACACTGCAAAAAAGTAGCTGGGTTAATTCAACACAATGCGGTGTCCCAGCGTGACTACCACTTTTGTGTGTTAAATTAACAAAACACAGGGTGATGATTTCGGTACTGTGAAAAAATGTACGGCCGTAGTGGGATTTGAACTTGGGTTGCTCAGTTAGAAGTCCAGCGTCTTACCGACTAGGCTAAATCGTCAGACAGGAAAAATAGTAAATGCAAACGATATTCAGTGAACAACATTTGAATTAAACGACTACATTATAAATTGAAACTGTGTATGGGATCAAATATATGTTGCTGAACCTCCAAAACAAATTAACTTACTTGCACGACTTATCCCATGCTTTAATCACTTCCTATTTGTCAATTGAGAACCAGAATTCCCATTCGTTGAGAATATTCTATTTCTGTGAAAGCAAGCAAGATGGCGACAGCCGAACACTTGAGCAGCATTACTGCTTTCTTATCGTAACATGTCAAAAGCTGCGCTTGCTTTCATAGAAATGGAACATATTCTAAATGAATGGGGACTGTGATCCCTAACTGACCAATGGAAAAGTTATTAAATCAGGGCAGAAGTCGTGAGAGCAACTTTGTTTGTGTTTGGGGTTCAGCAACATTTTTTTTATCCTCTATATTGTTTCAATCTAGGGCTTCTTCCGTCTGACGATTTAGCGAAGTTGGTAAGACGCTCGACTTCTAACTGAACAACCGATGTTCAAATCTAGTTGCAACCATAACTTTTTTTCTTCCAGTTTCAAAATCAACACCGTGTGTTGTATTGATTTAACACACAAAAGTTGTAGTCACGCTGTGACACCACATTGTGTTGAATTAACACAGCTATTTTTTACTGTGTATAAGGGAACCAAGAAAGTTTTGTCGCTTTTTGTGGAGGTCTGTGTTCAATTGGCCCTCACACCGTGAGTTGAATGCGAATGGAGATCAGGCGAATGTCAGTTGTTGGTGTAGGAAGACCAACACAAGTACCAAATGAAGATCTTCAGGCAGCAATTGAGGCGAACAGTGGCCAGACATGTGAGGAACTGGGACTACAATTCAGTGTGAGTGGAGAAACCATTCGGCAGCACCTCCATCAACTTGGGAAGTACTACAAGTTGGGTCGATGGGTCCCACATGATTTGACTCCGGGCCAGAAGGCAACGCGAGCAGACACCTGTGTTTCTTTGCTGTCTCGTCTGAGGAAGGAGCCATTTCTGGACAGGGTGTTGACATGTGAA
>JAGDQP010003366.1:0-25826 GCA_022664845.1 Lepisma saccharinum
ATATATATATATATATATATATATATATATATATATATTTGGGATGTCTGGATTTGCCCCCCAACCAAAATGTTGTTCCTACGCGCCTGAATGTCAGCATTGTCTAAGTTTATAATATTCTACATTGCACAGAAATTTCATAAATCTCCTGTTTCATACTGCTCTATTTCCACAAGGTCGTTATTCACGATTAACTATGATGGTATCAGTGATTTTCAATTGGGGTGTAAAGACAAAATTGGAAGTGTGTTAGTGGATTTTTACACGGTTTCTGTCGAGTTTTGATCGTTAAAAGTTTAAAGCGTGGGTATGTTCTGGAGAATTTTGGGGGTGGCACCCTCCACAGAAAGGGATCTGGCGGAATCACTTCCCTGAATTCATAATCAATTCCTCATGATGATTTTGATCAGCATCTCCTACGACCGCCTAGGGATAATCATCCTATAGTCACGTGTAATACCACTAGACTGAAGTCTAAACTCTGAACACCCTATCGTAAACCCTCCTAAATTGAAAATCCTGGAGAATTCCATCAAAGGATATGCTTTGTTTGGCAAACATCAAGAAACGAGTAGGAAAGTCTTTGACTCAGTGGAAAAACCAGAAGATTTACAGTGTGGTGGAAGTTCCGAAGTTGAACATTTCTCTTTAGTTACTATGTCTCCAGGTGTATGTGTTTTTGCCTCTCTCTCTTGTCGTAGAGAGGGAGGAATTAGGGCGGCCGGCTGCCTTTGAAATTCTTCTGGGTCCACAATAAAGTCTATATTTATGCGTATAGATAGGGTAAGTATATTATAATCTATCCTGGTGTATATAAAATTTCCTGGGTAGGCACGTGAGTTCAAATTCCACGATGAGTATCCTAAGGCTTTCCAGGATTTCCCTCAGTTTCACCAGGCGAATGCCGAGATACTACCTAAAATACGACACGTGTACAAGGTTATACATTTTAATATACTATATTTATCTAACATTTAATATTCCACACATAGCTACATGTAAGTTAACATAAAATGGTGCTTCTTAGCATTTGTGAATCCATAGAGTCCAGTTATACAAGAATTTACTAAATTGTTATTTTAAAATAACACTTTAGCCCATCTCTACTCTTTACCGTCTCCATAGTAACGAGGTTCACATGGTACGCACATATTCGAGCATTCTTCCCCGTTCCGGCGTCATACAACACTGTACTCCATGCAAAACATTTAATCAAACTTTTTCCTTATCGATTTACAGAAAAGATTCTTCTTAGTGGATAAAGACGTGCAGGACCTAGTATTTAGGTACTATTCCGGCATTTGCTTAGTGAGACAAACACCTGAGTCCTGATGGGCGTTTGCTCGGATCTTCCAATGTTGACGTTGACTGCTGTGATTTTATTTACCGTTTCATGTTCTTCACAGCTCTCCGTTTAGCTGCCTGAATATCTAAGAAATGTCTGATTGACTACACAACTAAACACAAATATCCTTGTATAATGCTGTTGTTGTCACTGAGAAATGCAGAAAAGAATATACTGAACAAAAAACAGGATTAACTTCAATTTTTTCGTTCTTAATACTAAAGAGATACGGTAAGTGGTTCAAAGAAGGATTGAAAAAAAATCATTTTTTTTTCTTTAAATCAATTTTTTTCTTTAAATAACTTGCGGCATTGAAAAAGCTACTAAGTTAATATTTCCTATTAAATACTTAACCAGTAAAAAGTAAAGTAAAACTCACAAAGATATAGTGTTCGATACGGAAGATAGCCATGGAAAATAGGCAAACAACTTGTAACACTTTTGTAAAAGAAGGAAGATTTGGCGTTACTTACTTATGGAATATTTTACAAAGGAAGTTACCATGTAGGAAACTTCTACGTTACTTTCGTCGATATACGATGAATGAAGTGGTAGGCCTATACCCCGTAACTAAGTTCGAAAAAGAAACAATTTACAATGTTTCTATGTATCAGCTTTCTTTCTAAAATGACGTCTGTGTCTTCCTTTCTTCCTAAGTAATTGTTAATTTTATAATCGCAATTGCCTCTTTTCTCCAAGCATCTTCCTAACAAAATATTCTAGGATTTAAGTTTACTAAGATAAATTTTAGTTCATTTCACTTAAGAGTTCTCAGCCCTCAAAATTACCCATGACAATATTCCATAAAGTATGAGAGCTATTTTGGAGCCGCATTCGCTTAATGGTAGAGCGCTCACGTCTGGTCCGTGAGGTCATCGATCCAATTCCGACTCGTGCCATGTGAGCTTTGTGGTGAACAAAAACCGTGTGCGTGGGTTATCTCGTTTCTTTCCACTTTCTTCATTCCACCAATTTTCCCATCATCATCCACTCGGTCTGATCCAAAGTTGCCTAAAGGCCTTAGATAAAATTCAGTTCAATGAGAGTTATTTAATGCAGTCAAATCAATAGCAGATAAGCAGCTTTGCAGTTTCATCCTTCAGCATACACATAGGTAAACTTTATACTTCCATTGAGTATAAACTGCTTTTGATCAATTTGTGAAGAAATAATAATAATAAAAAAAGTATACAAATACGGTAATGTTACCAAACAACAACAATTTTTGGATGTTATTACCTTTTTAACAATAAACCTTGTGTTTGTAAATGTTGAAATCATCACAGAAAAATTGACAACCGCCGCGACCGGGACTCGAACCCGGATCTCCCAGTTGCCGGCTAGGTATTCTACCAATTACATCACCACTTCATAGCCAATTTTCTGTGTATATGAAATGTTTCTCTCGCCTAGAAACTCTCCCAACTCTTCATTGTTGGTTACGAGCAATTTTTCTGTGATAATTTCAACATTCTTTCATACTGCCTGATAGCAGAAAGATTCCTCAACCAAAAATCTCCGCATGAGTAGAGTGCCTGGACCTCGGAGCCAGCAATGAAGAGAGTTTCTAGGCGAGAGAAACATTCCATATACACAGAAAATTGGCTATGCCGTGGTGGTGTAATTGGTAGCATACCTAGCCGGCAACTGGGAGATCCGGGTTCGAGTCCCGGTCGCGGCAGCTGTCAATTTTTCTGTGATAATTTCAACAATTTTTGTTTTATTCAAAAAATCTGAATTATCTGTTCTCTGTGTGTTCGCTATCAAATAAGAAAAATAATCATATTCGTAATACGAATTGTAAATTTATAATGTGAATTCTGTTCCTACATTCTAAAATTCCATAGTCTAGTGGTTAGAGCGTTGGACTCACGTCCGCGTGGTCCCGGGTTCAATTCCCGGCTGGATTCCCACTTTTCGGCGTCCACCCAGCGTCGTGAGGAAAACTGGGGAGTCACGTGAATAAAGACATGACGGCCACTCGGTTTAGAAAGCCCCTAATACGCCTGTTCGTGGCTACGTGACGCGCAGCGCTGACCACACTGTCGTCACCAAGGTGGAAGCAGTTCCACCAAGCGCGGACAGACGGCGTTGGGGCACGCTCAGAATCTATCGTTCTGTAACGCCGGTGGTTATTTATTATTGTTATATTTGTTCTGATTTTTAAAATAAAAAATACCTGCAAATTTACAGCATAAACTTAAAAACCAATGACGTTATATAATCTTAATATAATCTTAATATATTCCTACATTAGTCAACACTTGCGATTGTTTGTATTACGGTATATGGCGTTTGCATACTTAAAGTACTCACATTTGAATCCAAAAATGAAATTGTTTCTACAACAAACATTTTTTGATATCTATGCTCTTCGTAGTATTTTTTAATTAATAATGCCTCTGTAAATAATTTTATATCTTTCTTAATATTTACATTGCTCAATAGATTGTTTCATTATACATAGAGGTCTTTTTGTATTATAGACCCTACTTCTCCAAGACTCTTACTTCTAGGAGAGATTTTGTCCGGGGGAGGGTTTATTGGGATGGGGATTTTATCTTATATATGTGCTGAAGGAGTGATTTTGTCCTAGATTCGTAATTTTCTAGATGGGTAAAGCTAAATAAAACAACGAAGAAATTTTCAAAGTTCTTGAATTTTCCTGGGAGAAAGCTGGCCCCTTGTTACTAAAATATCGGAAAACCCTTCTCGCTTATGAGTACAAGATGACCTAAGCCATAGACGCCCAAGGACCACAAATGAATTCAAACCGATTCAAAAAAACTGTATAAGGAAAGTAATGAGAATTAATAGTATTCCTTACGGAAGCTACATGGGTGTTTAGCATATTTAGCTATCTTAAGTAAACCTAATCATTTCTATTAAGCGATTCTAATAACAACAAAGTAAACAAGGCTAAGTGGTATAATGAAGAATTACGTAAATTGAAAGAACAGTGTTTATTGTCATATGAAAGGTACAAGGATTCTGATTTAACTTATTACAGAGTCGGATATAAAGCATTTAAAAAGGAGTATCAGATCAAAATAAAAAAGGAAAATTGGATTTTAACTGCAACAGAATATTCACTGCAAAAAATAAAACAAAAGCTATGTGGAACGTTATTAACGAATCAATGAACATTAATGATAAGCCAAAATGCACAAATGACAATCTGTCCTCGGACACTTTCAACTGGAATTTTGTAAGCAAAGTTGAACAAATAGTGAATGGTGCCTTGGTCTAAAAAAAGAGAATGTCCACATATCTTGAAAAAGCCACTAACGTGAATAGTAGGCCACAGTTGAATTTTAATTTCAGCCATATAACAGTTGAGCAAGTATACCAGGCCATTAATACTTTAAGCAACAGTACTACAATGAATATTTATGGTCTAAACTCAAATGGGGGCTAGATACATAGACAAAGTCCTTGCCTACCTGTTCAATAGTTGCATTGAAGAGTGTACTTTCCCAGATTGTATGAAAGTGGTCAAAGTAATTCAATATATAAAAAAGGATGTAAATTAGATTATAATAACTATCGACCAGTATCAATAATTCCAATATTATCCAAAGTATTTGAGGTAATAATTCATAAACAAGTGGTATATTTTTTTAGCGAATAACTCTGTTTTTACAGACAGACAGTTTGGTTTTAGAGCCAAGCATAGTACTGTAAATGCCATAGTAAGTCTCATCAGTAAATGTATTGATATAAGCTTGATTTACTAAATTATAGCGTAAAAAAGTTATTAATTAAACAACAATGAATGTAACTTCGGAAACTACTGGTTTCTTATGCTTTAATTACAACCAATAAATATATATATAGTAGTTATTAAGCAAAATCGCTATAATTATTGCAATTAAGCCAGCTAGCCGAGACTTCTAAATTCTTGTGTTATGCATTCTGTAATGTACTATGCTACTTAAATATCACAGTTTAAATGAAAGTTACTCAGTTCAATCCGATTGACTAAAACTCACTGTTTTCCTGTACGTGCAACGCAACCCCCCACAAACATTGCAAATAATGAAAAATGTACTCCTTATATAAGGGCATACTAAAATATAGGTTATATAAAAATAAAAACACTCTATAAACAAAATTCGAAATAATTTTAAAAAAATAGTTTAACAAAATTGCTACACTTATTGCTACACCTCGCTCGTCAGTTATCGTATAAAACCGTAAAAGGCCAGCAATGCGACAAAAATGTAATAAAACATAAATATAACAGCAGAAGGTCCCATACAGTAAACACAAACATTAAACTACATGCGATGAAAAAACACAATTAAAACAAAATTACATTTAATTTTCTCTTCGAACACTAGTAGCAACTTAGTAAGGCTCAACATATAATAATTTTACCAAATTAAAATAAACTAGCAATATATCCTGCTAAATATTCTCTACAAAATTGCATTACCTGATACTGCATCCACTCCACGTTTGTTAATAAAAAATAAAACTACAGTCAAACAAAAAATTCTTAAAAAAACAAATTCCAATCCTAAATGTCCTCTAAAACAAAATCATCGACGATCCCTTCGATCATCAATCATAGTCTACCTGAGGCCAGTACACAATAAATGTCAGTGCCCAACAATAGGTTACAAACCGCTATACGTCTTTTAACGATGATTTGGTCAAATCAAGTTTTATTGCTTGTGAGATATCCCCCAGTTGTTGTTAACCGTCTAACTACGTAAAGTAACTTAAAGTTAATGTAATAATATTACTTATAACCTAAAATAAGTGCTGCATAAAACTGCATGTGCATAAAAATATACTAACACCTGATTGTTTAAATCTTTATAAATTTTTACTTATCTGCTCAACATACAATGTTTCTATATAACTGATTTAAAAAATTCAAAAAGAAGTAAACTTTGCATTAATTGTGTTTAATTAATTAAATAAAAAAAGCCAACTAAAAATAAATGTAAACATACTTAGAAAGTGCTAATGTCCTATTAAAAAATTTAACTTTATAAAAAGCTATGTTAAAATTAAAAGACATTAATTTTCATAAATAAGGCTTCATAAGGTACGATGTTAAGCTGTTAAAGTAATTAAATTACTTAGTGCGCATTTATTCCTTATGTACCTGCATGTATTAAAAAAACAATTCTATACCCTATTGTTATATTTATTTTAGCCTCGCAATATAATTGTAACCCATTTAACAACACCAAATGTCTCTACAGCCGCAATAGCACATCAAAAAAATACCACGATGATTTAAGGTCGCTTTAGACGACAGCATTTATGCTACGATGAATTTTACGATTAGCAGTAGTACCAGAGTGTGAAAGCAAGAATTTCAACAATATTGCAAGATGCTATGGTATAAATTCATAACTTTTTTCTTTTTACGCTGGCACACTGCTTTCGCTAAGATTCATCGTACGATAAATTGTATCGTCTAAAGCGGTCTTTATCCACTAGTCCCAAAAATACTCTTTAAAAAATTCACTATCCATTTTTTTTATTTTTAACTCTAATAGTATTATATTAATTATGTCTATTCTTAAATTAACGTCTTCAACGTTTTAATTCATTCACTCTCCCCCTTGTAATACTGTTCTTCAGGTCCAAAATTTCGAAATATTCGCTTTCTAACTTTGAACCTCACTCATTCTTAAAGTAAACCCCTAGTTACAAGTATAAATATAAGGTTAATAATGTATTATATTATTAAATTCTTTTTAGTTCATTTATTCTTATATCTTAATCTTTTAGTAATAGCTATAAGCAAACCCTTCAAGTTAATAAATTTAAAAAAAATCCTTAAATTTAAAAAATAAAATCATTAATTACTTTCTTAATCCAAATACAAAATCACTATTTCAAATTTAGTGCATTATTATGCCCATAATTTATTTCAAGCAATTTTGTTATTCAAAGTTAAAAAACCTTCAATTCAAACTTTAATTTCAATGCCTTTGATATAATTCACACGTACATTACTTCAATTATTATTCTCTAAATATCTTTATTTAGAATTTCTTTAAAATATTATGTCAACGTTTAATATTTGATCAATCGTTTTACTTAATCAAATAGTAATCAATCTAAATTCTCTTAATTAATTAATAATTAAAACTTAAGTAATTTTAAAAATTCTGCTTCTCAAAATTTTAAATTTGTATTAATAGCCAATAACAACTGAAATTCCGTCATTTTCAGTGTTCAATTTAAATCTTTATTTCATACAATTATAATTTCTTATAATTTCAATAATTTATTTTCTTTAACAAACATTTATTTTCTTCAAAATTATTTTATTTTTAAATATTTTTCCAATTTAACTTCGTTAATAATTTAGTTTTTCATTTTAATTTCATCAAAATAATTTAAAGCTAGCAAAGCTTGATACAAGTTCGATTTGCTAACGAATATATATATATATATTCAATTCTTAGGATTTCCTTTGAAACATCTTAAAGAACCTTATCAGAATCTCCGTCACCCTCTCATTTAAATATAAATTTATATAAGGTTTATTTATCTCCTTCAAGGCAATAAAAAACCAAAACCTTAAAATTACAGTGCAAAAAGTGTCTGTATAATAATCAAAAAGTGCTTTGTTTGTGTATGTATATTTAAAATACAAATACAATACAAAAAAACTGTAATTCTAATTAATTAACTAATTGACAATTAATCTGATGATTAATTGCAACGTAATCATTCAACAAAACATATATAAATATATATAAAATCTTTATTTTGTGCTTAATGTGAACTATTAAAAATATAGCTACATGTATCGTGTATCGTTTAATAAAGAGATGATTGCACAATATAGTGTAAATCGCTCTTCATCAAAATGGCCGACTATATTAACGCATATGCTAAAAAAATCCTAGACTCCTCCCCCATCCCCAACCTATTGCTAGCTCCAGCACTTTACATCAAAATGCACGTAAAAAAGGTAATGTGTATCAATTTAGATATTCTTAGCACACTGACGCAAAAGAAAAATCCCTCCTCCCATAATTCTCGGTGTTGAGATCCCAGAACATATAAAAGGGACATACAGGTCAAATAATCGAGCAATACTCACTCTCAAGTCGCCATATAACAACAGGACTCGACGGATCTCTCTTCAATAAATAATTAACGTAGGAAACACTATTTCTTAACTTTGCTTAAAAACCCACAACCATAAAACATATCTTTAACATAGAAATATATCCCCCATTTCGGGAACTTATAAATTATCCAAACCTTCGGAACAGCAGTTGTTAGGACTTTGAATTATTTCTGTAAAGTTTTAACTTAGTTATTTTTATGATGAATCGCGCTTAAATACTTGTATCCTCTCTTGGGTAAAACAAATGTATTAAAAGGAAACTTCTATTTCTCTTGTAAATATCTTAGTTGTAAATAAACTCATAGTAAATAAAACTGAATTACTCTATCTGTTATAAAACAGAACGCGAGCATCAAACTACAAAACGCTAAACGCCAACCAGTTTGTACCTCTCGTAACCAAATATTATTTCGTGCATTAAAATAAAGTGTTCATTTCGTCTATTATTACTCTAGTTGCAGCATGCACTAAATAATACGCCAAGCGAATATTTACTTAAATTACTTCTTCAGAAGTCGATAAAATATTTTTTTAAAAGATTTTGCTCTACCATTCAAAATTAAAATAGCAACATTGATGTATTTACGAAAAGTATTTCTAGGATTTTCTACATGTGTAGTAAATCTCCTATAAAAGCACATATTGTACATTATTCTCTCGCTTCCTGTTCGTTAGTGCTCAACAAAAGTGGATAAAATAAAACATTGCTCTGCATTAAATAATTAATATATAGTTAAATAACAACAAACAGAAGAAAGCATTAAAGCTAATATTAATTCTTGTTGCTTCCTAACTCTTCAAACCCGACTCTTCACGGTCGAAAAAAGGGATGAGTGCCCTCGGCGGCGGCCGTGCTACTCCAAAATTACTCGGAAAAGCTCAAAACGATCTCCGGCATAACAAGCAGGAGCTAGCCAGCACAAGTAGGGAAGGTCGCAGGCTAAAACCTAGCGCACCACAAAGCAAACACAAAAAAATTCGATTTTAATTTTTTTCTACCCCGTATCAGTATTAAGGATGCATATATCAGAAATAATGTACTTGGTCGATTATATGATATGTCAAACGCATTTGACACAATTTCCCATCAAATCTTATTAGAGAAACTCAAGTACGTATTATAGATTCAGTAATCAAAGTTTTGATTTCTTTCAGTCCTATTTAATAAATAGATATCAATCTGTGTATTATAATGGCGAGTCTTCCCAGTATCTAAAGTTAAGTACGGGAGTACTTCAAGGTTCCATACTTGGGCCTGTTCTTTTTTCATATTATATATATATAAATGATTTAGCAAAAAATGTAGACAGTAACGCTACTCATTCTTACATGTATGCCGATGATCTAGCTGTAAAGGTAACCGGAAATAATATTTTTTATGCTTTAAACACCATGACTATTGCAAACTCAACTGCAGAGAATTGGTGCTCAGCAAATCTTTTATGTGTTAACAAAGATATTGATATTGATTTATTGCGTTCCGTTGACCATGTAAGATAAAACAAACAACCTAGTTTTCCTTAACCAAGAAAAAAACTGATTCCATCAACTCAGTAAAGTTCTTAGGAGTGTATATACAATCTAACATTAAATGGAACTATCACCACAGAGAAACTATTCCAGATCTTTACCCTAAGCCTTAAAAGACCTTTTCGGTCTTTCAAGAAGTTTAGTCTCTCACCAGCAGATGGCGCTGAGTGCCCTTTTCTAGGATTTACCTCTATGCTGTCTGGTGGCGAGAGGACAAACCATGTCAAAATTCCCGCCGCTTCCCTCCTGTCTGCTTATTGGCTGGCCGACTCACATGGCACATGGCCTTCGTCTGTCTTGATAATAAAGAAGTATTTCCCTCCTCCCAGCTACAAACACGTTTTGCGGTGGTTAAGAAGAGGTAAATATTGAGCTTCCCACCCTTTGCGTTGTGACTTGTGTTACTGTATGAGAGGGAACCATCGTTTCCGAATCTATAAAAAGAAATGGAACGGAACAGACATACAATACAGAGAAGTCAATCCTATTTATTTAACACCACATGCATCTACGAATATATAACTATACTGAGATTATATATGCTTCGCAGCTATCTATTATATCTATATATAGTTATCTGTGATATAATATGCTTCGCAGATATTGATTTGTGTTTCTTATCTTTAGTGTTCAATTTTCTTTTCTACGCGTTACATGTTTTTTTTTATCTTCCTACAGTAGTGCTCGCAAATGTGAAAGAGATTCTGTAAAAAGTAAATGGAAGGGGAATGGGATAAATACATAACTATTTAAGACGGTTCTTGTGAGTTGTCCAAAACTGCTTTCCGGATCATGTATTTGAAAGTGTTTCAGTTTTATATTCTAGTTTCAGTTTCAAGAAGAAAACGCAATATATTGATTTAATTAATATTAATTTGAATTTATTTTAAGGCCTTTAGGCAACTATGGCTCAGGTCGTATGGATGAATTGGTGGAGTGAAGGAACTGGGAGGAAACGGGAGCACCTTGAAAACCCCCGCACACGGTGTTTGTCGACCCCAAAACCAACATGACATGAGTAGGGATCAATCCGGCGACCCCTATCACCTATCTTATAGGGGGAAGAAATTTATCCCTGGCAGGGACGAAAAATAAATTTGCCATGGTGGGAAACTTATTTTCCAGGGGGATTCCCGGATTCGCACCCTGGTTAAGACGTCGGCTTGATGGGTAAAATAACACGGATTCGAGTCCCGGCGGAAGCAGGACTTGTTTTTAAAAATGGATTTCTCTCTCTTAATATTTATTATTAATAATTGCTTTCTTGCATTATTAGTTACCATGGGTTAGGGTAGGTTACGTAAAGTCAGGTTCGGTTATCTTTACATTTTCCATTTCCAAATTCCGGGATCCTTACTGCGGCGACCGGCGTGTATCCTGATCTTGCTAGTCTTTTATGTCAACATACGATTTATCTCCATTAACATCGTCAAGGATTTGCATTCGTCTTTTTTCTCTTATCTCCCTCAACCATATCTTCAACTGCGTACCCAAATGTCTTAACCAGATTCTTTGTCTCCAGAATAGGGATTTTTACTCTAGCACAGATTTAACATTTTGTTTCATAAATCAATCGAAAGCATTAATATAAAGTTCCCCTTTAAGAAATCTGAAGAAGTTCAATATTGGCAAGATCAGAAGGGAAGAAATAGTCCCAAAATTTAACGCGAAAAAAAAAACGCAATTTCATTGGTTGGTCACAAGTGCCCACTACCCAAAACGTTTATAGAACTGTATGTACTGTACATATGTAAGTATTCCCTCCTCATTGGCTGAATGGTGTATGACGGAAATGGAAGATACAAAAGCCGTCCAAAGGCAAAAACCCCTGCAAATCTGCAAATTTGACCGAAATTGAATTCATATGTTCTACTTGGTGTTAATAACCCAATTTGTACAATTTTGCAGATGCGGCTTTTTGTCTAAGCACTGAAGACCCTTGTCCTATACCAGAAAGCCGTATCTCCAATATTTGACCGAAATTGACTTCATATGACAACTGTATTTCGGTCGAATGTGCAGATACGGTCTTTTGCCTTTGGATGGTACCTGTCGATTAAAGCAAAGAGTATCCGTATAGAGAAGTCACTCTGTATACTGGTATTGGAAATCGCCAGCTAGCCAACGACCATTGCCGGATTGGCATAAAAAATTGATTCGGGAAATTCACCGCGCCGGCCGGCTTCATATTACTTTCCTGTCCACTTTCTTTTTTCATGTACTTTTACTTGAGCTTCAGTCCGTTACACCAAGTTGAACATTGATTAATGGTACATTAATAAGTTACAAATCCGTACTTAAATTTTATAAGTTTACCAATTATCGAGTCTAATGATACGGTATCAACTTATTAACTATGTCTGAGCAATATTATTTGGCAGACCTCAGTACAAGGACTATTTGCAGAGCTCCTTTACCCCCAGTAGCACACATATGTTGAAAATACCTGGATTAAACGTTAGTACCGAAACGTTATTTTAACGTTGTAAATGTACCGAATGTTCGCTTGTTCAACTGTTTATTTGACGTTGAATAATGGTTGAGAAGAAACAAGTTGAAATCAAGAAGGACGATGAAAAAGCTCGTCGTTGGTAGCTCGACACGCTACAATTAATCCACGAGTTGGGCTTGATAGCCACTGTTCTTTTACCATTCCCTTTATGTTATGAAGACGTAAAAGGCAGTCGCAAATCCAGACCCGTCGTTTTACCACCATGTAAGAATAAGAATAAAGAAAACTTTCCTTCTTTCTTTGTTATGTGCATTTTTCCTTCTTTAACACTTTGACCATCGCTGCACTATTAAATTTGTATTTCTCAATAAGTGTAATATGTCGCCTTATAAAGCGAAATCTATGTCAAAGTTGAAAAGGAAAGTTGAAAGTTGACTTACTTCACATTAACGCCCTTTTAACTAAATTATATGTTCGTTGAAATATAGTTTAAAATTCAATTTTCAACATGCAAGTGAGAACTTAGTTAATTTTATTCTATTCACTTTTAAGCACAATTTTAATGCAATTAACTTGGAAAGATAATCTAGGACACAGTTCAATATAATCGTTAAAAACATGTCACATTAATATCATATCAACGAAATCAAATTTTCGTTGAAATATAGACTGAAATTCAACGTGCTTTGAACATGCAAAACACAAAATAATAGTTAATGGCATCCAATTAGCTTTCAAATAATGTTACTTAACAATATGCCCTAATTCCTTAGTTGTAAACCAAACATAACATTTATGTTTACTATACTTCCTTAGTTAACTTCAAAATAACATGAACAATATTTATAGAATGTGCCATTATACACGTTTTTCAGTATATGTACAAGTAATACAAGTGTTGAAACTAGTTCTTTCGGGAGAGCGGTTGAACATTTTCGGGGAACCCCCACCCCCTCCTGAAAACATGCCTGAAAGAAACACTAGTTATAGGGGCTTCTTATTGTGAAATATTGCAGTTAGACAAAAGTGTAAACGTCCTAGATGTAGAAGGTCAATTTTAAAATAAATTAAAAAGAAATAAGATAAAGACGGCTTCATATTATACATGACAGAACAAATTCGGAGAGTGGGCATTTCTTGTGCTCAATGATATATTGTATCTTCCGTGTTCTTTATATTTTTGATTTCACTAAATGAGACTTCGTCGTTGTAGCAATCAAAGTAAAAGTTTGTTGAAAGGCAGCTGGTGTACAAGCGTAATCAGTAGGCTGTTTTTAACTCATTCGTGTCAATAATGTCAGCGTTAAACATGTTCAAGCCTTCAACTTTTGTGATAACCTTTGGCGCCAACAACGATAAAAATGTCGCCGTTGAAAATTTTTGTCATTGCATTATCCCACGTTTTGAAGTTATAGAAATAAAAATAGGATAAAGTAATGTGTACATGTAAAGCATTTCAAACTAAATCTTTACTTCGATAAATAATACTGTAGGCTAAATAATAAATATTTCGCACATAGCACCTACATTCAGGGGCGTACTGGCCCTCCCGGGAACCCGGCGATTCCAGAAGGGATGTTATCGAGACGAGAAGAGACCTGACATCAGTCTCGTTCTCGTCTCGAATTTTTACGACAATCTTGGTCTCGTCTCGAACTGAAAATTCCGGTCTTGTTCTTTGGTCTTGTCTCGACACAGAAATGTCTTTCTTTGTCTTGGTCTCAGTCTCGACATGTTAGTCTCGGTTTCGTCTAGAGTCTCGAAAGACGATAGACTTCAAAAGAGTTGTCGTCTTTTGACTCATTTGAAGTATGTACGCAGGTTTTCCGATTTCAGTACAAGAACAAGAATATTACTATGAATTCAAGAATAGTTTGTTAGTTTGGGTTTTAGATTAGAAATAATATTCTGAAATTGAGATATAGACTTTAAAGTAATAAAGAAGCTTTAGTTAGCAAATATAGAATAACAATAAACGAGATAGATGAAAATATTTCTGTTATGGAAACGGATCTATTTTATACAACAAATGCGAAATTGGTATAAGTAACATTAAAGTTTTGCGATTTCTAAATTATATCTCCATTGTATGAATAACTGTTACGTTAAGATTTTTTTAAATACATTTTAGTTGAAATTTTGTACCAGAGAGATTTATAGAAATAAATGTACGTACAGTATGTAACAAAAATTTCAGCTATTGCCAACTTCTGTACAGGAAATAGTCACATATAAAGAAAATTAAAATACCATTTACGAATCAATTTGTTTACAATACTGCTCTTGACTGATTAAAACAATCAATTCACATCTTCATAGATATAGATTACAGCTTCACCATACATTTAAGCAAAAACAAAAGAGTGAAGTATGTTTCCTCCTTTCAAATAACAGCACATTTCGAATCTTGTAAACTGGGATAAGCACATTGGTATTTCAAATAAGCCGTCTTATCAGATTAAAATCTCATTCAAAAAATCCTAATAAAGCACAACTTAATACGTAGAAAAAAATAACGTTACTGTATCTAAGGCGTACTATGTACACTTTTATGTCATCTCTATCTCATTCTGTCGGCAACTTTCAAATCAAGAACTACAAGGGCTACGGAAATGGTTGAGATGTCGTTGGAAAGATATCTTCGGGACGAGTTCAAACCCGTATAGATCATCTAAGTTTGATCAGGGTATTGGTAAGTTCCGAGAAAAGGGTATCACCTCCACCTATAGGAACTTTCAACTAAGGAACTACTAGGACTACGAATGTGCTTGAGCTGTCGTTGGTTACATATCAACGAGACGAGTTCAAACCCGTCTAGATCATACATTATTGAATAAATGGGTAACGAGAAATGGAGTATCCATTTCACCATAGTAATTTCCAACTTAGGAGCTACTACGAGCTACATAGGTGGTTGTGGTTGAGATGCCATTAAAAAGGTCTCGATGAGACGATTGCGAGCCTGCATAGGTCAACCAAATAGGACACCCGGTGCTCTAGCCTGGTGGTTCCACAACGTGCACAGTCCTGCGACTGAGCTTTATGATATTGGATACTCGTACACTTCGCTGAGAAGGCTAAGGTTAACAATAAATTATTTTCTTGAAATGTACTATTCCCTCAATTTTTACTCCAGCACAAGTTATGAGGAGCAAAACATTTCTACAACTTGAAACAAAATGCAGATAAAATAGTATTCTTTGTCATTAATTGCGGCACAAAAATGAACTGAACATCCATAGAATTAGTAGGGGTGTTAACATCTTAGTGATGGATGTTGACAGTGTTTTGTCTGAAGAGGTGAAGATAGAACACGAAAACTATTGCGATTACTGTGTGATTTTTATACTAAAGTATGTCAGTTTACTTCATGTCCCCATTAAGTGCTCACTTCTGGTGCTTGGAGTCGTTCGTTCAACCCCAGCTCATGCCATGTGGGCTTTGTGATGGACAAACACTATGTGCGTGGGTTTTCTCGGGGTTCTTTCGTTTGTCCACTTCCTTCATCCTACCAATCATCCCATTGTCATCCATACGGTCTGAGGCAAAGTTGCCTAAAGGCCTTAAAAATTAAACTCAAGATTCAAATTCACATCCGCATTGTTTAGCAACGATTTTCCACACTGTATTAGTATTTCTCAGTAACCTTTGGCAAAAAAGGTACTTATTTGAAACCCACAAACAAAGAAGGGCAATGAATGATGTACTCTTTTGTTCCCACAGATCTTTCCAGCGAAGGATGGAGTGTACAGAACTAATCACAAAAATATTTTTCCAGATTCGATCGTTCAAAACACACAAAGAAAATAGTAGGTTATTACATTGTAGAAAACTAAGATTAAATATTTTAAACGTATAAGCTACTTGGAGCGTAAGTGCATTTGGGATTTAAGAAAACAATAAAAAACTTTTTATAGACATATTTTTTAAAACAATTCGTTCTAAAAAGTAAAAAATCATTTTGTTTATGCATGACTAAAAAGAAAAGCATGAGCCGCGATTTCATATTCAGTCACTTTATAAATTCTTCAATTTGCGCGCCCTTCACTTATCTTTTTAGTCATACATAAACAAAATTATTTTCTACTTTTTAGTACGAACTGTTTTAGAAAAGTATGCCTTTAAAAAGTTATTAATTATTACTATTCTTATTTCTTTCGAATTATTTCGGTGTTCGGATACTTTTTCTGAAGCTAATGCTTTGTGGCCCAGATCCAAAAGTGCTAGTATTTATTTTAGGATACAGAAATCCATAATATAAAAATAAAATATGCTTTTAAAATATAGAAATATATGAAAGTAACAATGGAATATTGTATTGTCACCCGACTTACGTCGCTATGCAAAATTTCATCATTGTATGACGTCGGGAAATGAGTTAAATTAACGTTGCAAGATTTGAGGACATGGCCAACCATTGTGAACTAAAGAAAAAAATGTACGTAAAAACCAATGTTCTCTAGTCTTATTCAGCAAATGTGAAACTAAGTTCAGAAATTCGATGCTATGTACTATTAAATACTTAGAAGCATATGTAACAAACAGAAGGAGGTCATGGAAGAAATAAAAAGTCGCTTATTATCGGCTAAGGCATGTTGCTATTCGATTCAAAGTTCCTAACCTCGCGATTAATATAAAGATATTTGAAACTGAAAGTATACCGAACAGTTAGAGTCATTTGAAGGAAGATGTCTATCGGGGGGAAATTGCTAAAGGTTCCATAAGTACGACCTTACATGGACAATTTTTTGTTGTGAAAGAACTCGTCAGTATGTTTTTAAGGGGTTGTAGTTAATGTTGGGCAATGTGCACTTGCAGACGAAGCAAATACTTTAAAATCAAAATACCTCTTTTTTCTACCTGAAAATAATTTCATCTAAAACAGTTTTGAAGTCAATGAACAGTTTGGGATCGGACTGGTCACTCCACGTCAATTCAACACACCTTTTCTACCTTATCATCTGAGACTTCTACGATTTTTGGTTTATTGCTTCTACCCATGGAGGATATTATTTTCTTTTCAGATTTTTGACGCTGTGGCTTTTGTACTATTTGTATTCAAAAACCACAAAAATGTCAAATTTTCCCTGGTTTTAATTTACAAATTTTCTTATTACTTATCAACGGGTAGTGCTAGAGAGCTCAGAGAGGGCTCATTTTAATGCCTTTGTAACAAGCTTTCGTTTTATATGTCGCTTAACAGCATTGTACAAAAGAAGTACTGTGCACAAGGACCGTTTTCTGCCCCTCAACCGATTTTCATGAAATTTTGCACGTAATATCAACGTAGTGGTTTTCAACCGCCGGTCCGCGGTGGAAACTTCAAAGAGTTGAATCTTAGTACTCAGTTTTTCGTATATTTGCACTAGCAAAATTTGTATATATCTTTAATATCAAATGGAATATTATCTGAGCTTCTCACCATTTCAAACTGTGAAACATATCCAGATCCTCATATTGTCTATAAGTACTGGACTGCTCGATGCTTTTAAAAATATAATGAGTGTATGAAATCAGGAAGAAGAGTGGTGAAATAATCTCGATCGTCCAGTTCCAGTCAAATCCAATATGGACAAATTTCGTGTTTTGTTTCTTACGTTTGTTATCGTTGTGGGACGTTTTTAATGTTTTTTTTTAATTGTTGCAAATACGTGAAAAATGTGCAGTTATATTGATTGGATAGCCCGATATATGCATAACTCAAGAATTAAGATTTAAGTTTTAAAAGAATGGACCGCACACTGACAACAAACGTATTATTCTGAGCTAGAACTGAAAGTTTGTCTATTTGCTATCAAACCGAAAATGGATGAAGGGATTAAATGTTTGCTCTGACGCCTACCTTTGGGTACTAATAGAGCACTCCAATATCGCTACGTACAGCTCAGGTGAAGGGATTAAATGTTTGCTCTGACGCCTACCTTTGGGTACTAATAGAGCACTCCAATATCGCTACGTACAGCTCAGAGAATTCACAGGAATTAAAGCAAATTCAAAACCGTTTAGCATAGCATGGTACAATCTCTCGGCGAAACTACCAACAAATGGAAAACTGACCGCCATCTCTCAGGCGAAAAACGCATTTTTTTTACCTCATGGAGGGAGAAAGAAGAAAAAAGGTCAAAATCGGGAAATTTTGTTGAACCTATGGAACTGTCTTATACTTCAAAAATAGAAAGTTTTTAAGTCAAGAAAAAATATTTTGTTGGCTATTATGCTGTATTCTGTATACTCTTAAATTATCGTAGAATGTGCACGCTCGCGTAGGAATGTTTATTCATATAGCGCTTTCTCACTGCTCTCTAACTCATTGTAAACGAATACTCTTTTATTGTTGCGAGTTGCGACAAGCTTCACGGATTAACTTCGGCGTGAACAGATAAGAACCTATCGTTGTTTCTTTCTTTCTACACTTATTGTTTCTCTATGTCTCTCAGCTAAAAGAAACGTTGTTCAACAATTAAAAAAAATAGATTTAAAAAAAGAAAGAAACTCTAAATAATATCCGTAAACTATTAAATTATTTCAATAAGAAACCCGTGTCTACAATTGATTAATATCCTTATAACAAATAGCTCTTTTACCCATCAACAATACATCAAATGGTCTGAAAATACTGTTGAGTGCAAAATCGCACTAATAAAAAAAATACAAAGTTAGCAAGCCGTTATGAGAATACTTGTTATGTAGAAAGTAAATTCAGCACGCGCGAATGTATTTAAAAAATCGGAAATTTTAAAACATTTTGAGGGATTAATGACGAGAACCTGACAACATTGATCGTTAGTTGCTGTCTAGTAAGTGAGAAGTGAGGAGCGAATAAATAGAGTTCTTTGAAATTGTTTCAATTACTGAAGATTTGTGTTTATGCATAAGCCGATAGTAGAAAATGGATGGTAAGAGAGCTGAACAACGTACTATTGTGAGCTTTTTCTCAAGGCGAAACGTTGGAAAGGAGAAAACTGGTGATGGGAGTATATCTGCTTCGACTTCAAAAACTCACGAAAAGCGCCCACGTGATGAAATAAAACCACACGGGAGTGAGAAAAACAAGAAAATTAAAGAAAACTTCATTAGGCACTATGACAAGGATTATTTGAAGTTTGGGTTCATTATGTCCCCTGACAATGAACAATTACCACGTCCATTATGTGTTGTGTTTTCCGAGACACTTTCCAATGATGTTATGAAACCTTCAAAACTTGTTAGGCATTTTAATTCTAAGCATGGTCACCTCAAAAACAAACCATTAGACTTCTTTGAAAGATTACGTTCTGAAACGCTACATGAGAGAAGTTACATGAAGAAAGTTACAACAACAGAAAAATCTCTTCTGAAGTCATCCTATTATGTTGCCTTTCGAATAGCGAAAACGAAAAAGCCATTCACAATTGGTGAGGAGTTGATCAAGCCTTGTATTGTAGATGTCGCGAGTGAAATTTTGGGACCTCAGGCTGCTGAGAAACTGAAGCAGATTCCTTTGTCGGACAACTCTATACAGCGAAGAATTGTTGAAGTGGATGCAGTTGTTGAAGAGCAGGTAATAGAACGCGTAAAAAAAGTCACGATTTTTCGCTATTCAACTTAAGGAATCAACTGACATCAGCAGCTATGCATGCTATTTTGCTCTGCTTCGTAAGATATGAAGACGGTGACGATTTGAGAGAACTTCTGTGCTGCCTTGACTTGCCTGGCAGTACCACCAGCTCAGAGATATTCAATGCTCTCAATAATTACATAGACACACATGGATTAGACTAGGGCAAATGTGTTAGTGTGTGTACGGATGGCGTAGCATGCATGACTGGGTACCGATCAGGTGCAGTAGCAAAGATAAAAAGTGTTGCACATCCAGACATCTTATACACGCACTGTATGATTCACAGCGAACAGCTAGCAGCAAAAAAAAACTTTCAACTGACTTGAACGTAGTCCTGAACGACACGATCAAGATAGTAAATGAAATTCGTGGTCGTTCACTCAATTCCAGACTCTTCGAATCGCTTTCTCTGTCTACAGGCTCGCAACATCAGCATTTACCATTTCATGCTGAAGTGAGATGGTTATCGAGGGGAAAAGTCCTGTCTCACCTTTTCGAATTGCGAGAAGAGGTGAAGCAATTTCTTCGAGATCAAGAAATCAATCTCGGCAGATCTCTTCCTTGTTCAAGAATGGCTAGCTAAAATTGCGTACTTAGCTGACATTTATATCTTCAGGGAGCTATGACAAATGTATTTACTCTCTGGAATAAAATAGATGCATTTAAGAAGAAAGCAGCTCTTTGGAGACAACGTTTGCAAGAAAATAGCTTGGAGATGTTCCCTCTTCTCCAAGAATTCCTGACTGCCACTGACAAAAATGAAGAAAGTACCGGGTGGTTACAATTAAAGTGCCGCTATTCACGGCGGTCCAGCGCGGGCTGTAATCAACGTATTACATTGAAATTCGGTAAATATACTAATGAGACCATGCGGAAGAGAGTTACGCTGGAAAAAATATTAGTTCCAATTTCCACCACCAGGGGAAAATGTGGCGCTGTACAGGTAAAAAGCACGTGGAATTGGTACTGAATGTATGGATAAGACGATTATCTAGGGCGAAGAGGTCAAATATATGATAAATGTAATGCAAACAAGGTGAAGGGTAGCTGATTGTAACAAATGGTGCAAAGGGAACAACTTTAGGAACAATGCAAGGGTAACAAACGGTGACACTTAATTGCCAGTGAATGGTAAGAAAAGATGCAATGGAAAGAACTTTATTAACATTTGCAGTTACAGTGAACAATTTACATAACATGCTCCATATGTCCACCAGAAACATCGACAACATGTTGCATCCAGACAATGGCGTGCGCAACAGTTGCTCGCAGCATTTCCTGCAGAATTGTTGCTACATGTCCCCTTATGCTATCCTTGAGATCAGTCAGCGACTGGACATTTATCTGGTAGACCCGCGCTTTCAGATATCCCCACAGCCAGAAGTCACACGGATTTAGATCGGGGAATCTTGCTAGCCACGCATCTGGAAATCCTCAGGAGATGATGCGATACGCAGTGAAGCTTTCACGAAGCAGATCTTTCACGTGGCAACCAATGTGCGGTGTTGCCCCGTCTTGCATGAACACAGTAGTCTCCAAACAGTTTCGTTCCTGTAACCCAGGAATCACATGTCGCACTAAAAGGTCCCTATAACGTGCCGATGTCACGGTACAGGTGACAAATCCTTGGGGTGTCATCTCCTCAAAGAAAAATGGGTCAATAATGGACGTTCCTGTGAATCCACACCACACAGTCACGTACGCAGAGTGTAATGGCTTTTCCTGCACAACATGCGGATTATCCGAGCCCCATACCTGACAGTTGTGAGTATTCACTGCACCCTCTAGTGTAAAATGCGCCTCATCAGTCCACAGGACTACCCACGGCTACATGTCATCCACTTCCATCCGTGCCAAAAACCGAAAGGCAAACGTAAGAGGTTGCTTCGGATCTTGGGGTTTCAGTTGCTGTACAGTGTTAATCTTATAAGGATACCAGTGTAAAATAGCCCTAAGAACTTTCCTCACTTTTGACCATGGGATGGCCAATTCCCGTGACACTGCCCGAGCACTGGTATCAGAATATGGAGCACGTGCTGCGTGGTCCACAACAGCCACAGCAACCTCTTCAATAACCTCCGTTGGAATGGGTCGTCGTCCTCTTTCTGAAGCTACACTCAAATCACCTGTTGTCTCGAATTGCAGTACTATCTTCTTTAAGGCATTTCTTGATATCGGTTCTCTTCTAATTCCTTTCAGACGCCGATATTCCCTCAATGCTGCACTGTAATTGCTCCCGTTCTGATAGACCAATTTTGCTAACAGCGCCATATTTTCCCCTGGTTAGCTGAAATTGGAACTAATATTTTTTCCAGCGTAACTCGCTTCCGCATGGTCTCATTAGCATATTTACCGAATTTCAATGTAATTCGTTGATTACAGCCCGCGCTGGACCGCCGTGAATAGCGGCACTTTAATTGTAACCACCCGGTATATTCCCTTTTATACGCCAACATCTCAGCACATTGATTAAAAGCTTCAATCACTACTATCCTAAGGGCCAGAAAGAAAATCCTCGGCAAGGGAATATTTAGATAATTGATCCTTTTACGGACGACGTGGACTGCCAGAGGCTCACTCTTAAGGAGAAGGAAAGTTTAGCCGAACTATCTTCAGAAGTAACTCTCAACTCCAGATTCAAAAACAGATCATTGAATCAGTTTTGTCTGTCTGTGAGTGAAGAATATCCAGATCTCAGCAGAGAAGCTTTGAAATTATTAGTGACTTTCTCTACAACATATTTATGTGAATCAGCTTTCTCTGCTGTATACGCAATTAAGACAAAATATAGGAACCAAATGGACGTTGATGCCGCTCTACGTCTTCCAGTATCTACATTGGACCCATGCATCGACAAGATTTTGGTAAACAAACAGCAGCAAATGTCGTTTTGAGTCCACAAGAATGACATTTGAGAGAAAAGATATTAAATTGATCTGATTACAAAATGTCACATTTAACAGTAAAATGCAGATCTGAGTGCACAATATAAAATTTTTAAGATCATAATTTTAATAATAAATGATAAAAATAAAACCTAAGTTTAAAACAAGTATAGTTTTCTACTTTGCCGGTCCATCACAATTTTCCCTGTCTTTTGCCGGTCCGCAAGTGTCAAAAGGTTGAAAACCACTGATCTAGACCATATGAGAGTTCCAATATTCCAAATTCTATGTCCATACCACTTCCGGTTATCATGGAAAGCGCATCCAAAAATGACCACTTCAGGATTCAAATGTTTATAGTGTTGCTCAAAATAAATTCTGATATCTCCAGAATGGTTTAAGCTATAATATAATGAAAATGTTGCAGTGTAAACCGAAAGAATATGTATATATAATATTCAGCCGTTTTCTATCCACTTCTGGATGAAGGCCTCCTCCCTTTCTTTCCACATATCTCGGTCTACTTCTATCCTCATCCATGTAGCTCCTGAAAAACGCTTGATTTCATCTACCCATCTTACATTTGGACGTCGTCTCGGTCGTTTCTTTTATCTAGGAATCCAATGGAGTACATTTGTCGTCCACCTTCCATCTGTTCGTCTAGCTATGTGACCGGCCCATTTCTACTTCAGCCTCTTCGCAGTCTTGATTACATCCTCTACCTTTGTTTGTGCGCGAATCCATTCATTTATCTTCCTGTCTCTCCTGATTATTCCCAGCATGCATCTCTCCATTACTCTTTGTGTGACTCTCAATCTTTGAGCCGTTTGCGCATTCAATGTCCAAGTTTCACAGCCGTACATCATCACGGGTAAGACACATTGATTATAAACTTTACGCTTCAGACACATTGGTAGCTTGCTTTTGAAAATAAAGTATAGTCTTCCAAACGAACTCCACGCCATTTTACATCTTCTATTTATTTCATCAGTCAACTTGGCATTCGATGTTTTGAGCTGGTCTAGGTAGACATACTCATAAACTATGCCTATTGTCTCTCCGTTAATCTTTACGTCCTTCTTTGCGGCATGTTGATTGTACCGGTATATGACTTTTGTTTTACTTAAATTCATTTTATGCCTATTTTCGAACTCTCATGATTCAGGTTTTCCATTCTGGTTTGTAGTTCTTCCGCATTTGAAGCAAACAGGACTATATCATCAGCGAACCGTAGGTGATGAAGATATTCGCCATTAATTTTAATTCCAACTTCATCCCAGTTTAAATTTTGGAACACGCTCTCCAGGACCGCAGAAAACAGTTTTGGGGAAATTGAATCTCCTTGCCTTACCCCCTTTCCAACTTTAAATTTTTCACTTTCTTGATGTAGTCTAATGACAGATGCGGCAGTCGAATAAATGTTTCGCAGTAGCTTTATGTACGCATTTTCGATACCTTGATGTTGAAGTGATTGAAGTACTGCTGACAAGGAGACCGAATCGAAAGCTTTTTTCAAAATCTATGAATCCCAAACATAGTGGAAATTCATATTCATTAATCCTTTCCATAACTTCATTCAATGTTTGTATGTGGTCCATTATGCTATATCCACGACGAAATCCGGCTTGTTCCCTTCCCTGGTTAAAATCCAAGTCCCGTTCAATACGATTCAAAATAACTTTGATGAATATTTTGCATAGAACTGACAGTAAACTAATTGGTCTGTAGTTTTCGACGCGTTCTTTGTCCCCTTTCTTATACAACAAAATTATAACAGCATTATTCCAACTTCTGGGTATTTCTCTCTTCCTCAGGCACATCGAGAATAATTTGGCAAGTTCCTCTTTCATCTTTTCACCTCCTCATTTAAACATCTCTGCTGTGAGTCCATCTTCTCCTGGCGACTTTTCGTTCTTCATCCCTCGAAGTACTTTATCCACTTCTTTCATTACATCTGGGACATATACATTATTTTCTTCTGAGTCTTCATTTCCTAGCTCTTCTTCGGAGTACTACAATTCTGTGTAGAAATTTTCAAATATTTTTATAGTGTCTTTCTTATTTCGTGTTACTGTCCCGTCTGGTCTCTTAACTGCAATTATTTGCTTTTTCCCTATCATGAGCTGCTGTTTGGTTTTCTTCAGGCTCTTGTTCTCCTCGATTGTATTTCTAACAAGATTTTCGTTATATCTTCGTACATCCTCTCTTATTTTCTTCCTTACGGTTTTATTTAGTTTTATGTATTGAATCCTTTTTATGTAATTTTCCTCTTCTTTCATTTCCCTTCTTTTCTTCATCAAAAGTTTAGTTTCTTCTGAGATTTTGCTCTCTCTTTTCTTTCTGGTGCCTGCTATTTCCTTGGCTGTCTCTCTTATTATCTCAGTCAGTTTTTTATTTCTGCTATTGATGTCTTCTTCATCCTCTAATTCTTCCAAGGCGCTAAACATGTTGCTTAGTTCTATCTCGAATGTCTCTATGTTTTTCCCTAGATTTTCCTGATCTAAAAGTGGCGATTTTCCTCTGATAAGCTTATTTCTCTCAAATTTAGTATTTAGTTTCAGCTTACATCTCACCATCCTATGATCACTCGAGACTTTGAAACTGTTCAGAACAGACACGTCTTGCAGAATTTCCCTGTTATTCGATGGAACGTAGTCTGTTTCGTTTTTTGGTCCCATTTGGGCCTTTCCATGTCCATTTTCTCTGGGGCGGTTTCTTGAAAAATGTATTGGAAATGAACAGTCTGTTGGCTTCTGAGAATTCCACTAACTTCTCTCCTCTCTTGTTTCTTATGCCAAATCTAAAGTTTCCCACTTTCGTGTCACTGCTCTGCTTGGATCCTACTTTCGCATTGAAGTCTCCAATTACAGTTTTGTAATGCGATTTGCTACTATCCAAAATCT
>JAGDQP010003366.1:26226-62040 GCA_022664845.1 Lepisma saccharinum
GGGCTGATGGTTAAACAACAAAAAGTTTCCAAAGAAATGTTCATTTTTATAAGTAAAATTGAACGTTTACATAAGAAAACTCATTTTTATCTACAAAATGGTTAATGACATAGCCTTTCAGTTTACACTGCAACATTCTCATTATATTAGCACTTTTCAAACGAAATTTGGATTTGATAGCTTAAACCATTCTGGAGATATTAAATTTATTTTGAGCAACACTATGAAAATTTGAATCCGGAAGTGGTCATTTCTGGACGCGCTTTCCATGATAACTGGAAGTAGTATGTGTATAAGATTTAGATTATTGGAACTCTCATATGGTCTAGTTATTACGTGCAAGATTTCATTAAAATCGGTTGAGAGGCAGAAAACGGTCCTTATGCGCAGTACTCCTTCTGTCTCCCGAAGATTATCGCGAAATTTTCAAATTTGATTTTCTCGAAATCAGACTTCTCGAAATTCTTAAAACAATTCTTATATGTTATTCATACTTGCTTACAGCTACCATGAAAATTGTAATTTGGGACGATAAAGGGATCGCGAAATAAAAAATATTTTCGTCTTTAGCCTGAGGAGGAAAAGGCACTTATGGTCCACATTGAGAATTTTAATTTTAATTACGGCTTTCAGCGTTAGGCACCTATGGTTTAGGCTGTTATAGGGTAGGGGAAAGAATGGATGAAGAAGTCGGTCGGAGCCAAAGTTCAAGGTACCATCCCGATATTTGCCTGGTGTAACTGAGGAGAAATCCTGGATCTACTTTATGAATATTTTATTAAGAAGTAATGTACAGAGTGTTGCGAAATAACAACGACAAAACATGGACAGCGACGTAAGTTTGGTGACAATACAATATTCCATTGTCAGTTTAATATATTTCTATACATGTATATATTTTAAAAGCATATTTTAATTTTTCTTTTTAATACGGACCATGAATAGTTTGACGGGTTGCAGAACACTTTAGAATTGGGTCACAAGTCATTAGCTTGAAAATGGATCCGAACACCGAAGTAACTCGAAAAAAATAATAAAAGCACTTTTAAAGAAACCGGGTAGCCTGATCCGAATCTTGGACCCGGATACAAGATTCAGATCCGAGTATTCCATTCAACGATCCGGATTATCGGGACAAGATCCGGATTGATATTTCCGAAAACCAGATTCGAGTAATCAGTTTAAATTACCAAGATATGAATCCGAGTCTCAATAAGAAGATTCAGTTACCCGGTTCCAATGTTATCAGGAACCGGATCCATTTGCTTATCTATACTAGATACTACTAGGTGATAAAATATTCATAAAGTGGACCCAGGATTTATCCTCAGTCACATCAGGCAAATATCGGGATGGTACCTTGAACTCAAACTCTGACAGACTTCTTCCTGCATCCTTTTCCCTACTTTGTATCAGCTTAAACTTGAACCATAGATGCCTAACGCTGAAAGCCGTAAATGAAATTCAAATTCTTAATTTTGACCATAAATGCCTTTTTCTCCGCAGGCATATGACAAAAATATTTTTTATCTCGCGATCCCATTACCGTCCCAAATTACAATTTTCATGGTAGCTGTATGATTGCCATATAAGAATTTTTTAAAAGACTTTCGAGATGTTCGAGTTTGAGAAAATCAAATTTGAAAATTTCGGGACTATTTTCGGGAAACAAAATTTTGTTCAACGGACAACTCTATAAGCGACACATATCAAACGACAGCGTGTTACAAGAGCTTTAAAGTGAACCCTTTTTGAGCTTCTAGCAGTAATAATTGATGAGTAATAAGACATTTTGTAAATTAAAACCACGGAAAGTTTGACATTTTTTGTGAGTTTTGAATGCGAATAGTACAAAAACTACTGCGTAAAAAAAAAAAACCTAAAAAAAATAATTTTTGATATACTTCATGGTTAGAAGCAATAAAAAAAAAAAAAAAAATCAGACAAATCCGAAAGGGTGAGGTTCAATTTTGTTTAAAAGTGTGTTGATTTCACATGGAATAACCCTAAACTTCATGACAGAGAATCAAATGCGGTTGAGTTGGGTAGCTTTGACTGTCAAGTACTTGCTTAGACGGTACCAGAAAAAAGTCAGGTGAACTGGTGGGAAATAAGTGAACTGGCGTCTTACCTCAAAGGTTGGGGATAGATGCCCACTAACTAAATGCGTTGCATTAAATAAGACTGTTTTCATTGTTTTCTAGTTAGACACTCATTTCTTTGAACTTTTGTTCTTGAATAGCATGTAGTCATACAAGGGCATTCTTAACTGGTAGTCTACGTACGTGTTTAATAGAATCTGAATTGTGTTTATGGCCTTCAGGCAACTATGGCTGAGACCAGAACAGGATTGGGGGATGATGTAGGAAAGAAGTCCACCAAGGCCTATTTTCGAAGTACCATGCCAGCATTAACCTTGAGTTACTGAGGATAACCTGGACAAACCTGTCAGGATGGTCTCCGCGATAATCGAACCCAGAACCTATCGAATCCGAAACCAGCGCTCTACTAACTTAGCTTTTCGGAGCATGTTTCATAGAATGTAAGCTACGTGTTAAAGAACTATTTTCTTATTTCACAGAAAACAAAGTCATTGCTGCATTTAATGAATGTATCATTCATTACCACGTAACGGAGAGAAATCTGCTCTTCCAAGCAGATGTCGTCAAGGTGGACATTATAACTAATACCGTATTTTCTGAAGTGGTCAAATGCTTCCATACTTGTTCATGTATTTTAGTCATGTTATGGATAATATAGCCATGCAGTTTCTCTTTTTAATTTCGTTATTATGGTATTATATTTTAATGTATTAGGCATCTTCCTCCAAAATGAGTGGGCATCTTCCCCGATGTGTGGGATAAATGCACATTTTAATAGGTCAGCTTAAAGACCCATATATCTGTTGTGTATACATGTAGCTTCATGTACTTCTGTTAGTAAAAGCATGAAAGTTCAATATATATTTGTGCAAAGTTTTGCAATTCTGTTTCTTTTAATTATTCCACAACGCCTCCTAGACCAAACCGAGCCGCCGTAGCTCACTGGTAGAACGTTGGCGTGGCATTCGGAAGGTCGTGTGTTCGACCCACCGGCCGACCATCCTGACTGAGCTTTTTTTAGCATTTTTCCTCAGTCACAACAGGCAAATGCCGGGATGGTACCTTCAGCATAGGCCCTATGGCCGACACCTTTCCGAAACCTTTCCCCTCCCCTATCCCAGCCTAAGCCTTAGATGCCTAAAGGCCATAAATAAAATGCAAAAGCCTCCTAGACCAAAATGTGTGTCGTCTTCTCTCAATCCACTATATTCTGGCGCCAAAAGTTGGAGTACGACCTGCGCAGATGAACACAATTTCCTTGTGTGTTTCTTAAAAAAAAAAAGTTTTAGAAAGATATAAGGCCGAAATGGGACGAGATGACTGGAAAATGTAGGAGACTGCATAATGAAGAACTCTACAAATTGCACGATTCATCCGATGTTGTAAGAATAATGAAATTACCATGGCTAAATGGACAGACCATGTAGCTCGGATCGGGGGAAATGAATGCCGAAAGGAAAGAGTACGTTGGGAAGACCGAGATGCTGCTAGGAGAACAATATTAAATTTGATCTCGAGAGGTAGGATTCGTGATGCAAACTGGCTTGATCTTGGTCAGGATAGAATCCAATGGTGAATGTTTGTTACTGCAGCAATGAATTTGCGAGTTGCGTAAACCATAGAGAGATAGTTGCTTTAATAAATAGTCCTATATTGTTACTTAGTCGTTCTTGGTTTTAGAATACCTAGTAGAATTTTGTTGCGATCATAATGAACTTCAGTAATAGTCATTCGGTGAGATCCTTAAACCTCGCAGTAGCAATTTCTGGCAGTAGAAGCCAAATGAGAATGCATGAGTAATAGAATAAACTATTACTAGGAGCAAAGGCTTGCCGCCTACAAAGTTTCATTCATATTTGGTTTCTACTGCCAGAAACAGCAGCTTTAGCCATCTTAGCGAAAGAACATCCATCCCGGAATTACCCTAAATTTGGAGGAGTGTGGTTTTTATCATTGATAATGTTTAGAGGTTGAATTTTCCATAGGACAATTTTTAACTCATTTAGCTCCTATTTGGCGTAGCTGAAAATTATTATTTATTTTCCTAACTGGGCCTGAAGAATTGCGAATAAACTACAAATGTCGAATTAAATGAAGAGCGTCAGTTAAATTAGCTTACATCTCGGTTAAGGTACCTTCTTATCGGATTAGTGGTAACCCTACTGACAAGAGAAGAGTAACTCAGATCACCTCGAAACCCAACTTCAAATTTCATGCACAAGTAGGTCAGCCACAAAGAGATTACAACACAAAAAATTAGCTGCCAGTTTGAACTGCAAGGCCTTTGGCTAACAGGGTAAAATTTTGACGCGGTCTATCTTGACAGTGCTTGTCAAAATTTCCGGAACGGCTAAATATCTCGGTTAGAACTTGTTTTTTTTTTTAACTTGAAAAAGACAAAAGTTGCATAAAATCAACAGAGCTATCGGGTGAGCTAGCCAATCAAAATGCATGGGGGACAGTGTGGGCCCCATGGGGCCAAACTTTGATTTTTAAAATGGGAATTCCCCTTTCTTAATGCAAATTGTGTATTTACGATGAAAATAGACCATAATATGTCCTGCTTAAAACTAGGATATGAGTTCATCCTGCAGGGCCGGAAAGCACATTAAGAGTAAGAAGTGTTTAAAGCTCCGGAACGGCTAAATACCTCGGGTAGAATGTGGGTTTTTGAGAATTTGAAAGAGACGAAAGTTGTAGATAATCAACAGAGCTATGGAACAGGTGGGTCATTGAAAATATGTGGAAACCCAACCTCAAATTTCCTACACAAGTAGGTAAACCACAAAGAGATTACCACACAAAAAACAGGACATATTCTGATTTACTTTTCCATAGATACCATATCCGCAGTAAAATGTGGGGGTTCCCATTTAAAAAATAAAATTTGGGCCTCATAGGGCCAACACAGTGTCCCACAGATTCTGCTTGGCTATCCCATCCGATAGCTCTGTTGATTTTCTGAAACATTTGTCTCTTAAAAAAAAAAAAAAAATTCTAACCGTGATATTTAACCATTCCGAAACTTGAACACTTCTCACTCTTAATCTGTTTCTGATCCAGGGCTCACATCCTACAGTTTTGAGCAGGGCATATTCTAATCTATTTTTTCGTGGATACAGAATCTGCAATAAAAAGTGCGGGTTCCAATTTTTTTTTTTTTAAGTTGGGCCCCACGCAGGGCTTCATATATTTTGATTGGCTAGCTCATCCGATAACTCTGTTGATTTTTCATAACTTTTGTCACTTCCAAGATTTAAAAACCGCGTTCTAACCCAGATATTTAGTATTTAGTCGTTCCGGAACTCTTGACAAGCATTGTAAAGATAGACCGCGTCAAAATTTTACCCTTTTATTCAAAGGGTTTGCAGATCTGAATCTGAATCAAACTGGCAGCTAATTTTTTTGTGTGGTAATGTCTTTGTGGCCGACCTACTTGTGTACGAAATTTGAAGTTAGGTTTCGATGTGATCTGAGTGACCCTTCCCTTATGAGTTCAATTAACAAGCATCCTACTACCGGAATAATTATAAAATATGTCAATATTGCCTAATAGTAATAACTAGGGACAGTAGAATTTCGCGACACGCGAAAATATTAAAGGCTGAAGAAATCACACGGGATAGCTAGATGGTTGTTAACATTTTGTGAAAATGTACTTTTTAACTCACGAAATACTCCCGAAATTTGGACATTTTGTTTTCATCTACGTATTTTGGGCTCTACCCAAGAATTTATACAATTTTTATTCATTCATTGACGAGAATAATGCTTAAACAACTGAAAAAAATATGTAATTTGTCTTAAAGAATGTATCATCGGTCCCGCGTAGCATGGAGAATGTTATAATGTAGTACACCGAGTTCTCCATAGATGGCAGCAAATTTGCGAACATTATTTGCCATCTAGCGGGGAAAATACGAACTACATAATCACAAGAAATTAGACTGTATTCGTGCAAGGTTTATGTCTAAACTTTTAAACCATAATTGAAAACAATTATTTATATATTTAGCTGGTCAAGAAATTTACCCTTGTATTCAAGAAATTTTACTTTGTACTCACGACTTTTTAACACTTTAACTCTCGAAATTTAAACACCTTTATTCGAGAAATCCCACTGTCCCTAGTCATAACTCATACTATGGTAGATTTCAAGTAGCAAATATAGAACAAAAATAATCACACTTACTTGTTAGAGTTACAGAGTGGCTGAATGCAGCAACAGGCGTAATGATTCTTAACAGCGTGGTGTTGTGGAAATTTACTTCGGCGTAACTCGGCCCTTCAACTCTCTGGCTGACTACCTGTCTTTATAAATATATTTTTCTGATTACGTTCGCGTTCCTAGCTTTAACACTCCGCATTCCTGTATTTCTTCGTTAGCGTGTGATTCTCTTTCGCAACTGCTGACTTGCCTAGAAACAACTTTCTGTTTCCTGCTTTCTTATATTTGTGAAGATTTCCCGGTTGTTTAACTTTTAATTTAAGAAAAGTTTATGAATTTTGGTACAGTCCAATTTATATAGTTTAGGTTAAATTTCTGAATATAGTGCATCTTTAACCCTAAATTATGCATAGGTTTTATTAAAGTCACTTAACAATATCTTTATCGAGCAGCCGTACGTCAGTGGTACAGCATTGGCTTAGCATTAGAGAGATCGTGGGATTTATTCCACAAGCCGACCATTCTGAGTTTTTTCCATGGTTTATCGTCAGTTACACCAAGCAAATGCCGGGATGGTATCTTCAATTTAGGCCCTGGCTGACATCTTCCCGCATTCTTTACCCTCCACTATCCCAGCCTGAGCCATAGCTGCCTAAAGGTTATAAATAAATTCAATTAACAATATTTTGGCAACATCTAATCTCATGTTCATCCTATTTTATACTAGGATTCTTTCATATTTTACGATGTCTACAAAATTGAGAAGAGCGAGCGGTTGACATTAATGCAATGTTTTAGAAACTAAATTGAGTTTCATTACCATGGTAATGGTAAGTAACATTTTATCCTATACAGTTATGTCAAGTCGAGCCAGAATCGGATCAATCTTTTCTTCGACATGTTGGAATATGTTTTTAATAATTGAGCCGAATTACCATAAAGACGGTAAATGTTCGAACATTTTAATGTGGTTGTTCAGAGCCTTAAGAATATTTCCCTACACCAGGATGTCTAGTTTGGCTGCAATCGGATTAATATTGTAGCTAATGTTGGAATGCATGTGTAACAAGTCTCGTTACCATGGAAACAGTCAATGGTATAATATTTTAATATGGTTAAAGCACTATGAACATATTATATATATATATATATATATGCGTGTGTGTGTGTGTGTGTTTGTGTTTGGGCGAAATTTATAGATGAGTCATGAAAAGGAGCAAATTATTTTTATTTATTTATTTATTTAATTAATTAATTTATTACATAATATAATAAATTATTGTCATGACAGACTACAGCGACATCTGAAAAGTTAAACTTTTCTTTTCTTTGTAGCATTATCGTTTATATTGTTAAAGGAAGAGAGTACACAACAAAATGGCAGCGTTAACTCGACACTTTTCGGTGTCCCAGGGTGACCATTACTTGTTTGTGTTAAATCAACGTAAAAAACGTTGTTAATTTCGCTAATTCAACACAATTGATATGTTATCAATACTAATTCAACGCAACGGAGGGTGTCATACTAGCACTATCACAGTACTGCATTTTTTTTTATTTAGGACCCTCCTGCCACCCCTACCTCTTTGCTCTCTTTAGCACAGCTTTGTTTCGAGCGCCTGAGGGGCGCAACGAATCTAAAAGGGATTCTCCACAAAGCTGGGGTAGGCCATCCCCGAAGTGGTCTCCCTGTCTCGACCTCTTCTCGGCGTCGAGGCACGGAGTTCATAGGACCTGAAATTGCAAAGATTTAAACTGGTATCCAAAAAAATGATAAAAAAGGAGAAGAGTATAGGAGGATTGAGGGGGATATTTCTGTAGCCCAGTTCTTGATGGATAAACCTGGGCCCTATTTCCGCGAGTTGGGGGAAAGTTACTATTTATTTTTTCTACTAGTAATACATACAATATTTTACATATAAAAGTGACTTGAGCTATACAATCCTCAGTTATTTATTTATTTATGTCTGTTTGTGACATTATTATTTTAATTTTTATTATTGTCACTTAGTTCTTATTTAATTTATTATTTGTGCGTTTCTCTGATTCGATTTATAACAATTTTAGATTTATCTGATTTTTTTCATCACTTTCATTCATTCATACTTTACTGTTTATTATCTTTATTATTAGTTACATTCTCTAATAATACATCTGTATGTATTCTCTTGTTGAGCTTAGAAAGTTCTTACCTTACATTATCTATATCTATTTCAAGTTCTAATATTTTTCCATTACCTAATCTATACTATTTGTAACTTCCTTTATCCCACTGATCTATATGTCCCATAGTATTATTAACTGAATGTTTTATAGAAAACAACATAAAATTTACAAATTCATTCCTCCATTCATACTCCCATTCATCCTGTGCGCGGCTCCAAGACTCCGGGCAGCGGGATTTCTCCTCCAGATCCATGGATCGGGCCTGGCTCCTCCTCTTCTCTCTTCCAGACCCACCGCATCCATCACCTCACATTCACACGCATTTTCTCACTTTCACTCGCGCACTCGCAAACATCGTATTTCTTCCCTCTGTTTTTAAGTTCTTGCCATCCAGAGTTGGAGCGCTGTCCTGACTTCTAGTCGGCAGCAACTCTGGGGGCGATCAAAAAGTTTTATTTTCGATCACACATACAGCACCGTGACAGCTCTGTTATTGTTTGGTATTTCTGTCTTCTAGGGAATGGGTACGCGATTGCCATAATCATGAAGAAGATCTAAAATCCACAAAGTTTGCATGGCATTGTTCAACTATTACTTTAGACTGAATAATTGCTCTTACACTCACACCTGCCATGCATGCATAATTCCCGATTAATCACCGACTATTACACAATCGACCGAACGAACGAACGAGCGAACATCACCGACAGTACTGCATTACCGACATTACACAATAAACGGTGCTGATTTCACTCAAAAAGTGGTGATCGCACAGGGACTCAGAAAAGTGTCGAATTAACACAGCCATTTTTGCAGTGTACCAATTTCGCCATTTATGGAAGGGGAAAATTCTCAGGTACTTACTGATACTTCCCCGAAACCTTATTCCATTTCTACTTACTAGGGAAAAACTGATAAAATCATTTCAAAAATAAAATAAAATTCAATTAATTATAATTTGAAATTAACGTAATGGAATCTAAGCATAGTACAAAATTTTCTAACAATGACTTATCAGTATCGCCGGACAGTAGCCTATCCAACATCTTTAAAAAGTTCATGTGATACTACCTGGCGTGTTAAAGCTCGTTGTTCATTGCAATGTAAATTAATTCAGTGTGATCAATGGCTAATTTGAAGTCACAAAAGCAGAGACGGCAAAACATTGCCAGACATAGAGGATTTTCAATAACTCAAGTAAATTTAAAACTGTGAGCAATAGTACTTTCATCAAATGTTGTGTTGGTTGTCGAAGATTACAGAAAGAAAATATTTTAACAAACATTAATGTGCAAGATTGCCTCTTGAAGAAGAGGATTGTTGGGTAAAGTTTGCTCTCCATGAGATATCAATCATGGCCAAATGATACTATGGAAAAATGTACTGTTACCAGCATGTGTTGTATTGGTTGGTCATTTCAAAACTGATCAACAGCAGTCAATATCAGACTTTCTGTAGACCAACAATCAAATTGTTTGTGAGGAACTCCAGGAATGTCATCATCAGTTGTATTATAAAATTCTAGGGCACAAAACGAATGAAGATTTGTTTTAATGGTTTCATAGATTACTAGTGTTAGAAATATACTGAGCGTGGAACCATTGTTTAACGTGTTTTTCATTAACGCCATTGGTCTACCTTAGACTAGAGTAACTTGCTACTTCCTGGCCATCATACAGCTATGGATGAAGTAACACCAAAGCTCAATAAACCGAGAGGAAAGGAACCACCTTCATATTCGTTTTGTACCGCGGTAGCTCTTTGGTAGAGCGCTCACCTCTGATGCGTGAGGTCCGCGGGTCGATCCCAGAAATGTGTCATGTGGCTTTGTGACGGACAAACACCATGTGCGTGGGTTTTCTCGGGGTTATCCAGTTTTCTCTACTTTCTTCATTCCACCAATTTATCTATTATCATTTATCATCCATTTGGCCTGAACCAAAGTTACCTAAATGCCTTAAGTAAAATTCAAATTCAAATGGAAACGGAAAATACGTTTAACATTTTAATCTTGTTTCTCTACATGATTATGTGAAGTTTGGCTACAAACTGATCAACCGTTCCTATGTAATGCTCGAATATGTGTTTAATAATTCAGTCTCATTACTACAGAAACAGTAAATATTTAATCCGAATGTGGTTTAAGTCTTGATGATTTAACCATATAGACTTCAGATGTTGTGGGACGGACTTTTGACCAGGCATCCAAGGTTCTCCTGGTCTTTGGTTCTTGTTTAGAACATTTGCTTGTGTGTGGAGGGAGGGGGGTATATTATACCTACTATATTTGCAATTTTATTATAAAAGGAAACATCGATACATAACATTTAGGACAAACACATGGACAACACACGGACTTCACAATGACAACACAAACATGGACTTGATTCGGCATCTTCTTCTTTTGCTGCTCCTGCAACGAGATAAGAGAGGAATTTTAGGATCGGATTGCGTGTGGGAATATTGTTTCGCCCACAATTGTTTTTTTTTCGCTTCTCCTTCTTAGTCGTCTTCTTTACTGTTCTCTTCCTCTTCCTCACTCACCATAGGGTTTAAGTTGTTTTCACTTGGCATTCATTCACTCTCACTTCATTTACACTTGTATTCTTTCGGGGATAGGGGGAATTGGCAAACCATAGCCGTAGAAATGATGTTCTCCTACAAAGTTTGTAAGCATCTACCTTTCTTCTCCTTACTAGATTTACCTCCATTGCCTCCTTAGATTCCTCTTCTTCTTTCCCTCTGCCTCATTCACTCATTTGGCCACACATACACTAGATTATTTTGCTGTACACTTCCATTCCGGGTTCCGGAATGTAAGTGTTGTTTGGTTGTTAACTATTTTAATTATTATATGTTATACAATTTCACTACACTTTCCCGTCACCACATTTATTCAACACATACAAGATGAGCGTCTCTTGTGTCGGAGTTCCTGCATAAGGCACTCTAATTTGCCACTGGCTTCCAGTGGCCACTTATTGACTTTATTTCCTAATAATTACACTAGTCAACAAATTTAAACTTTTTTTTTTTGCCACATGGACGAAAATCGGTCTTTTTTACTAAATCGACCCTGCTGAACACGAAAATGGCAATGAAAACGTTGTAGGACGTAAGGTTTTTGTGTGACAGAGGTGAGGTGGATTCTGCCAAAACGACAATATCACCTAGTTTTCTTAATACATAATGCTTTGCTAGGTATGTATCAAACTGGGGAATCTGGTCAGAGAATGTTTTCAGTTTACACAGAAAGCATCAGAGAATACGATTAACAAATAGTACTATTGAAAAACTGATTTGTAGCTCCTATAGTATACAACAAAAGTTTCAGTTTTCACACTTTTAAACTTTACTTACTAAAGATACTAAATAAAAATTAATATTGAACTAAAAAGTAGATATCAATAACCCCCAATGGATCAAATGCACAACTGTCTTACAAAGTATGAAAATAATATATTTCTACTTACAAATAGTTCTTCCTTTTGTAGCGCATGTCACTTTCTCTAACTAAAAACCAGCAGTAGTCGCCCATCATATGAGGATCCATTTACCTTGATACCTTTGCTCCATTTTTTGAATATCCTGATGGGATCGTTCTCCTTGTTCGCCACTCACAGTTCCTAAATTCTCGGGGGGAAATTCCAAATGGGAATGCAGAAAGTGAATTTTCAGGGACATTCTACATCCTAACCTTTGAAAGCTATCCAGAAGCTCATGAACCAATTGTCGGTAATTTTCAACTTTATGATTTCCCTAAAATCCATACACCACTTTACTGAAAGCTTCCCAGGATGCTAGTTCATTATTATTTAACTTTGTCTAAAAGATTTTATCCTTTAAATGTTTCCGAATTTGGGCCTGACGAATATCTCCTTCACTTTCGCGTCACAAAGTTTTGGAAACTGACTTCTAAGGTAGGCAAAACCTTCTCCATTCTTTCCATGGCTTAACAATTTTTTTCATTAAGCCTAATTTTATATGTAAAGGCGGCAGCAGAATTGTATTTTAATTTTACTAAGGGAGTATACTTAACATTGTGTTGCCCTGGCATATATGTTTCTCTTGGAGGCCATCCTTTTCGAATGTAGTATGATTCAGTTCCCTACTGTCTCACAAGCAAAGAAAACAACAGTATTTTGTAAATACTCCATGAAGCCCCAGTAATATAGCAATGACCTTTTAATCCCCACAAATTTGCCAACAGTAACTGTTATACTGTATCACAACTAGCAACATAGACAGACTTTCATATGTTTCCTTCATCTCTACGAAATATGCCATTGGAATTGATGGTTTAGTGTTCCCATTGCGTAAAATATTGATTTAAGGCTTGTTTTAGAAGAGTCGATAAACAACCTCCATTCTTCAGGCATGTGTTGGAAACCTAGTGCATCCATTAAAGCATCTATATTTGTACATGCACAGAGGGAATTTTGCATTATGTAGTAACCCGAAAATTGTTCATGACGGTTTCTGAAAATTGAAATTCTACTGCTAGGAGCCAGTAAACTCCACACTTGAAGTCTCGATTCAAGCAACCCAGCTTGTTGCTTACTAAGATTTAGATCTCTCACTAAGTCGTTCAATCTGGACTGGTTAACCAGAAGAAGTGTATTTTTGGTTGGAGTATAGTTTGGATCAAAGGAAGTTGATGGTTCGGGCAATGCATTTGTTTGCTCCTCTGGTGGAGAAGATTCTTCTGACTTTGCATATAGCTCAAGGATTGGGAGTTCAGGTCCATGTCGTATGGCTTTTTGAGGGGATGGAATATTTTGGTACTCAATATTAGATTTTGTTCTTTTAGAATGACCCACAAGTTTTGTTAGACAGAAATAACAGTCTTCAGCATGACTGGTTGGTTCACACCAGACCATTGGCACTGCAAAAGGCATACTGTAGCTCGAGTTTTATCGCCAGTTCTCCACTTAAGAAGACTAGAATAACATGTTACACAGCACACATGGGGAGCCCACACTTTGTCTTGATCACAAACACGACACCCAAAATAGCTGTAATAAGCTTGTTTTAACGTTTCTGTTAATGAACGATGCTGACTTTTCACAGTATATTTCCCGCACACGTAGCAGAGATTATTCTGCGAATTTACACAAGCGCGCCGCAATCTCTTCATAGCGGAGAAAAAAAGCACGCACACGCACTTACGACGACTTGTGACAAGCAAATCAAAATGAAACTAAACCTAAAATGTGCAAGCAGCTATACGACACTTCCTTAGCTATTTAACAACAACCTGAATCTTTAGTAGTAGAGTCCAATTTTGCGGAGTTTTATTACATCTGCTAAACACGTGTTATTTTATAAATGTGCCAATACAAGCACATGCCATGTGGTAGGAAAACACAAAACATTCTTGCTGCATGTTGTAAACCTTCATTTTCATATTTGTGCCCGTGTGGGTAAACGGAATCGTATTTTTTTAATTTAAGTTCTATGAAAGCAATATTACGTCTTAAAATAAGCAGTACACACAGTATACATGAAAATATATTTATTTATCTAGAAAGAATAATACGATTGTTATGAAACTTTCCAGGTTTCTTAAATGTAAATCAAAGTCTTATTTGGTGTCATTTTTGTGTTTATATTTCTAAGGAGACAAGGCCCAGGGGTATGACAAGTCTGAAAAAGGGATTTTTTTTAAAAGGGAGTTTCCCCCCACCCACTCCTGTCACGCAAAAACTGTGGGTGATAGAGAAAAACTGATTTCACCTTCGAATTCAGCGCCAAAAGTTCCTTTAAGATCAGGTGTTTTCTTTCATGTGGCAAAAACCTTGTTGACTAATTAGTTATTTTTATTCTAATTAGTTGCTCTGTATAGTTTTATTTAGTCTACTTATTCACTTTTGGGTTGCTTATAACATATTTGAATGGTTATTTGCCCACATTTAGATACATAATGTTCGTTCGAGATGCTTACTTGGCACCCGCGCAACGCCGCACGAACACGACACGCTCACGAAACCCGCAATAGTTAATCTTCTATATTAAGTTTATTTATCCTTAAATCTATGTCATCCTTCCCCTCATAAATTTCTCTTTGTAGTACCTTGAGAATTTTGATGTCAGCTCCTGAAGTATCACGGCGAGTTCCGGTGTTCGCAGGATCTCTGCCGTGTTTACGTCCCTTATTCTATTTCTTATATCCAATACCAAATTTTCAGTTTCGGTACATCTTAGTACTATGTTCTGGTGTAGCTATTGTATTGCAGATATGACATAGGTTATCTTCAACAAGTTTAAGTTCTCTTAGTTTCTAACAGTATGGGTCGTGTACCATGAGGTAAAGTATCATTTCTCCACTGGCTTCCAGTTGCACTTACAATCTTCCAGCCGCGTCTGGAAAGGTGCCATAAAGTCTTCTTGCTTTGGTGCTCTTCTTCCAAAAACTTTGCCATGAACGGACTATTTCCCTTTTAGTTCTTCTTTATTGTTGATTTCCGTACGTATGATTTCTCTTATTTTGTCGTTGTTGTTTTTTTCAGCCAGTACATGGCTCCATGTTTTTTTTTAATTTGAAGATGCATCGGCAGAGTTGCGGTCGCTACCTGGAGTACTTCCACCGGAGTGGTTTGATAGGCTACTGCCTTTGGGCTTTGTTCACTATTTGAGATTGTTTTATATCATCCATCCGGTGGCTCCAGGCACTGGCAGCGTAATACATTACTGCTCTGATCACCTGGTCGTTGTACAGCCTTATAATTTTTGTTGGTATTTTTAGTTCATTTATCGCAATAGTTATAAGTTTATGAGTTATTTTAATAGCTTTATTCGTTACATTTGTTGTATGTTCCCTAAAATTTAGTTTTTCATCTACTATAAGGCCTAGATATTTGTAGTTTTTTTCTCTTTTCATTGATTTGAAATTAATATTAATTATGGGCCCCTGTTAAAATTTAGCTTTCCTTTAAATAACACATACTTTGTTTTTTTCTGCTGAGATAGTCAATTTGTTATTTCTGCACCACGTTACAATTTCGTTGACGATTGTGTTCGCTTTGTTCCAGATTAGTTCTACTATTACCTTTCAGTACGACCGCCAGATTATCATACCCTACCACAGTTTCCACCTCTTGCAGTCTACTTAGCATCTCCAGATATGGCTCGAATGTTATATCCCAGAATATGGGTCCCACGATTGATCCCTGGGGACACCCACTTGTGGGCGTCTTCCACACAACGCCATCAGCCGCGTTGACTTCAATTTTTCTATTTATGAAATATTTATTAACAAGTTTCCATATTCCTGAGATTTTTTAGTTCTTTTAATAGAGCAGGCCACCAGAGGTTATCAAATGCTCCTGATATATCAAAGAAGATACGCATTATATACTTACAGTCTTCAGTATGTATTTGCTTTATCTTCTCACATAACTGGTTAATTTCGTCCTCCATCGATTTGCCCTTTCGAAACCCAAATTGTAATTTGCAATATTCTAGATTTTCTTTTTTCGTTAATTCTCTTTACTATATATATATTCGAAAATTTTGCTAACAACGTTTAAAGGGAAAACCGGACGGTAGGACTTCAGGTTGGTCTTATCCTTATCTTCTCCTTTCAGTAGGATGACTAATTTTGCTTTCTTCCACGAGCTTGGAAAGGTTCCTTGTTTAAACATTCGCCGAATAGCCTTAAAAAATATGGTATCCACAGTTCCTTGTTTATATATATATATATAATTTTTAATCTCGCCTGGATGCGGGTCTTTACCGTTTCTTAGACTTTTGATTGCTATTTAAGTCTTCATTGTTTATTTCAAAGTTTACGTTGTATGTTTTTGCATCCTCCCTGATTATTGCGTTTTGTTCATTATCTTGTTGTGGTATGGTTACGTGCGGCCCTAAAAGAGTTCAAACTTCGACCTCGTAAATATCAGCGGATGACGTCCCCAGACAAATCTCTCTTCTGGGAGCACAACTTCTCTGGATTTGGCTCAGAGAAAGAATAAGAACTCATATATTCTCTGAGTGACACAAGAGAATAATGTTAATCAATAAATATCCAGCTTACAATGCCTATCGAGCGCCAGCCAAATCTACTACAAACTTTATATTCAAATTTGCTCCCAGCTCCCGACTGATCACAATCCGCACGACACTTCACAAGAATACCTAACGGGAGCCAGGTACCTGCCTCGCAGATACATAAATTACGGTTCGGCTGCGGCTAAGTAGGATACGAACTTAACAGAGCTGTAAATAACATAAATCAAAACAATGCTGCTCAAATTTAAATTAACGTGCTTTAAAAAAGGTGAGGTCTTAGGATCAAGCTCTTATTGTGAATGATACACAAGTTATTCTGAGAGAGATTAATAGTATTTATTTCTGAAATCCTTGCTTGCTCTAATTTTCTGATCAAATTCATATAACGAAGATTCTCCGGTGCTCCAATAAATCGTGTCTTTAAGCCCACCCAAAAAACCATACCGACTCCCCCAACCATGTGTAGAGCGGTAGTAGCTCTACCAGGATAATCGACTATCCAAGAGTCAATAGTAGGCTCTTGGCCAAATTTTGAGAACAGCAATAGTTCTCAGACTTTCCTCTAAAAGAGAGCCAGTAATGAGCTCACTTCGCTTACCTATGAATTTAAAATATGGTGCTTTGATCAAATCTGTCTGCTCCCCTTCGGCCTGGTTTCGAACCTGGACTTACTTCGTTGAACGCACAGCTTTGAGCAGAGCACTCACAAAATTATTTCAAATGTCCAATCTGACAGCTTCCCTAGCTATTCCTATCTTATAAAAAAAACACAACTAATTCTTTACATCAATTTCTCAAAGCAAACTCAACCTTGTTCGTAATATGCGTCTAAATAATTAGTTGGTCCTCTAATATCCTCTCAAGCTCCTACATGAGGGATGGATTGGAGTGAAATCTACTGAATTTAACTTATACCCAAGCAAAGTCATCGATTCGGAAAGAATCGATTTTACCAAAGGACTCAGGGACACGAGAGGCAGCAGTAGCCTCCCTTTCTAATTCTCCCAAATTAAATTCCCAACCTTAAAAGTAAAAAAATCATCAGAGAGAACGATCATTAGAATTGTAGAGAAGTTCCTCTTGCGCGAACAGATTCATATCTCGTTCCGTTTCACCCACTTTCGCGGGGGGGGGGTTCTTGGAGTGTAAGTTACTAAATTAAAAATTATTCCCCAGCAACGTCGTCGATCGGTAAGAATCGACTTTAGCAAAGGACTCAGGGACACTAGAGGCAGCAGTAGCCTCCTTTTCTAATAGTCTCAAATTTAATTCCCCTCAAAATTAAATTCTGGCAGAATCCCGGGACGGTCGCGGCAGCAAAACTATGCATGTCCCAACAAATAATACTCAAATTATTGAATTCCCGTATTCGCATCAAATCAGAATCCGGAGATCGCGAAAGAATTAATACCGAATTGAACGGGAATCGAACCCAGAGCCAGTGAGTCCCTCCAAAAACTTAGCAGTAATGTCCATACTATACCTCATACTGCATGTTCGCCGTATTCTCAATCTCCGAGAATTTCCATCACGGCAGCTCACTGGTCTCGAGCAACAGCCCCTCATGTTGCTCGTCCGAGGACAAAATTTACTCTGGGAATCACGACCTCCCCCACATCGGATTTAAAGCTTATATATGTTCCCTGACGCACACAGCCCACTGACCATGCTGGCTACCAAAGGAGAGGAAACAAGGGTAGCTCAGCCAACAACAAAAAACAGCGCAAAAAAATAGCTATTCACTCCCTCAGACGCCTTTTTTGTACCATGAAAAAATAAAGAAAGAATATAAAGAATCTGGCCGAAGAGAAATCCGCTGGCTCCCTGCTCTTTTCGACTTTCTCCTGGTTCAGCTGAAAGATACTTTGAGAAGTACGTACAAATATTTTAAACAATTACAAAAACTGAGTACATAAGAATTTTAATATAGAATAACAAAATATTAATATGATTAAACACCTAATATGTCCCGGCCGGGCTTTCTTCTAAAATAACCATTTACCTTATTAGCATATATGCATAACAATATAATTAGTAATATATTACAAGTTAAATGAATTACTACAGTACATATAATTTATTTACACATTTGTTGATGGGAATAGGGAGTTGTGGTACACAGTGCCACAACAATCTTCATCTTCAATATCATCTGGGAATTCTTTTTGTATAATAATTCAATGGTGTCTTTCCATTCTTTGGTGTACTCATTATTTTTATTCTTTAACGTATTGTAAGCACTTTTGGTTTTGACTTTCTTCATTATTGATTTATACTGTTTCCCCCACGGATCCAGACTAAGATTTTCTTCGACGAATTTTCCCCATGTTCTTTTTCTATATTCAAACAGTTATTTTTCAAATGTTTCCTTGGCTTCCTTATATTTTCTGAGTCTTTTCTGCCTGAGCTCGTGATTTCCAGCTGCTCTATAACTCTTTCTTGGTGCTTTCATCTTTCGTTTTAGTTTTTCCATACCTTCGGTCCATTGAGCGTCTTTCTTCTTTTTATGTATAGGTATTTGATTCCCTGATTGCTCTAATTGTGGCCTGCTCCAGATTCTCTGTCAATTCCTTTAAATTACAGTTGTTATTTATTTGAGGCAATTTCAGATTTTTTAAGAACTCTTTCCAGTTTAGTTTCTTAATCTGATATTTCATTGTTTCATCTTCTTCGTCTTTTTCTCCAGTGGTTTGTTGATTGTAGTTTATATCCAGACTGATGATGTTGTGTACACGCGTAGTAGCATCTTCAGTTACTTTCCAATTTAATACATTATTGTAAATACTTCCCCTTATACATTGTTACGTAAATATTTGATTCCGCTCCGGCCCTGCCCCTTAAAGTTGGTGGTTGGCCGTCCCTATTTATCACATTTAAGTTGTGTTGTTCTATTTTAACCTCAAACTGCTCTCCATTTTCGTCCATTCTGGGGTAGTGCCAGAGCGGAGATTTAGCATTTAAGTCCCCCAAAATTAACATAATCTATTATTAAATTTATTTAATATAGCATCTAATTTAAGTATAAAATTATTACTAGAGAGAGAGAACTGGCAACAGATATTAACTATAATTAATTTGTTTTTCTTAAAATTTAGTTCCACACATTGCGTCCATTTATCATTAACTGTTCGTTGAGCATAAACCTTAACTCATCCGAAGGATTTCCGAGCCCAGACGCTCACTAAGATCTCAGTCCTTAGTGAGCCTCTTAGTCCTTTGGATGCAGCCATTGTGTGTAAACACTTACTTTTAGGACATTATTCTTTCTCAAAAGTGTCTTAACACAATCCTGCAGTTACTAGTAGCATTTCTTTAAAACTAGTTATACGCATTATGGAACGAGGAAATGAACTTTGGTCCGTGAGAGAATGCCTGTTTTACTAAACTGAAATTTGGATGTAAAACCAAAAGGGTGGGAAAGCCTACTTGAAATGAGCCTAAATTTGTAATGACTGATACCCAAAGTTGTTGTTCACACCTCTGATAAGTGTCACGAAAATCTTGGAATCCCTTGGGCATTAGTGATATTTGTATGTTTCGACGATGCATCAATGATGTCGGGGCAATTAAAAGATGTACAAGCGAAGTGCCAAGCAATGAACTCGAAGATTGTGTATGTTCATTGTTATGCTCATTGCCTCAACTTTGTACTTGTAGACGGATATACTTCTCATATTGAGAACAATATGAGTTTTTAATTTTTTCAGCTTCTATATAATTTCATACAAAAAAGTGGGATCCTACACGCTCGCTACCTTTGTAGATGTTCAGAAAGAAGTCAATCGTAAATTTCTTTCCATAAAGTCACTTTCGAGCATTAGGCGGGTCTGCAGTACTGAAGCTGTGGCATCAGTAAAAGAAACTTTTGACTCAACCCCATCACTCACGTTTTAGATAAAATACATGGGTCAACACGTCAGCAAGATACAGAGAATTTAGTGTCAATATTAGAGCTTTTTAGTTTCATATTATCAATGCAAATAATGCATCCTCGTTTGCAAATGATTTAAAAGTAAGGAAATTATTGCAAACCGAAAGCCAGGATTTGATGACAGCAGTCAAATCGGTTTCCATGTTGAAGTAGGGCCTATGCGTTGAAAGAAACGCGGAATGAGAAATATTTTCATGATTAGCAGTCAGAAGTGGAAGAGATGTGTCAAAAAGAGGGGTTTAGAAATACAAAGAGTGAAAAAGAAGAGAGTAATTAAGTTGCTAGATGACCACGTGGAACAAGCGTACGTTTTCCTCCAAAGAAAAAGAAATGCGCGTCAACCTTTGCAGGAAGCTACAGATATGATCAAGTCAGTAGGGATGTTAGTGTCAGTATCAGCAGATTGAGAAGAAATGGAAATTATACTTAAAAAAACAATAGTCTTCCAGAACTAGAAGCAGAATGCAGCTTGTCTGACACGAATTTCCGCTGAGAAATCTCAAGCTATTCTCGGACCCCCCTTCAAAAATGTGGTTTTGAAGATGTGATGAAATGTACTAGTAATATTTTACAACTGTCTCTGACTATTCCTGTAAAAATCTATTCTGAAAGGTCATTTTCAAACTTAAGTTGCAGGAACCAAATTGAGAACAGCAATGACACAAGATAAACTTCAAAATCTTTTGTTTGCTCATTTTTGTAGAGCAGAAGCTTGGTCACAGATTAAGTGAAGACAAAATTATTAAACATTTTAAATTGATTTGCTCAGGGAAACGAAGGTTACTTCCGTAGATACATTGGTTTGTAATCGTTTATCTTTTAAAGGGTGAAACGTTTTACAGTAATTGTAATGTGAAACCATAAAGGATTTATTGTAGAAATTTTGATGGGTATAAGTCGTGTAGAAAGTTTTTCTGCGACGTTTCGAACATTTATTTCGACGTCTCAGTGTTATTGAAGAAGAACAAGGAGAGTTAGATGTTTGAAACGTCGGAGCAAAAACTTTCTACATAGCTTGTAAACCATAAAAAGGTCCACAACAACATATTATTGTCGTGAAAGTTTAAAGAACTTCGTAAAGGATTTAGTTTTTCTAGACTAATAGTTCGCACGAACATTTTAAATTATAAACTATCTCCAGGTAAACGAAGGCTACATCTGTAGATACATTGAATTGTTCAGCTTTTTAAAATGTTAAACGTTTAATGTTTTCTATTAATATAAAGTAGTGAAAGATTTAGTTTCTTTGGACTGTTAGTTCGTACCACATTTGACGATTCATTCTCATTTCTAAATGCTGCTCGTATTTATAGTTACACTCATTACATTTTTGGAATTTCATACTATACTTAAAAAAAACAACATTTCACTAAATATTAAAAAGTATCCACCTTTGCCTCCCCTCCCTCATTACAAAAATGCTGCGCACGCTAGTGCTACTCAATATACAAAGGAAATTGCATCCTGAGCAGTTGCTCGATTTATCTGGTCCTTAAGCTACTTCTGATCGGAGTTGCTTTTGTAACTACACTATCTCATAAAAAAACATTATGAATTATTGCATACCAAGAAATAAACCTCGGAAAATCTTGGCTTTTCACATAAGTTACATACATTTAAATACATTGTGTATGCACGTGAACACTACACTCGCTGGTGAATGTAACTTAAGTAATATCTTGCAAGTATATTATCTGAAGGAACGTTTCATTTATTTTATCAGTTAAACATCAAATATACGCACAATCAATCTTTTTTCATACAAGGATGTCACAATTCCTATCAGAGCAGGACTATAGAGTTAAGAAATAAATAATACATTATCTTTCGTCTAGTGAAACAAATTTAGTGCAAATGTAAACTACAAAGGATGTTAGAACAAATTTTGTGCACCTTAAGGTTGATCTAAAGGTCGACTTAATGTGAAGCTCGAAAGCTAGATGGCGCCCAAAACGACTATCTCTTTAATAGGATTTTTCAAAAATTTCAAACATCGATAGAGACCAAGAATGAACTCATTTCTCGATATCAACAATACAAAAGCAAGAGCACATGCAAGCAAAACACGGGATTGTATCGGATTTTCGATTTCATTATTCACCATTGTTGAAATGAAGCTTTTGTTGTCAACATCAATACTCTATAACTCATCACTAAATCCACCTAGAAACATAAGATTTAGCACAAACATGTAACACAACAATACTGAGAACATAATTGTTCTAAATTTTTTATATGGCTTATCGTTCAATGTTGAACTCCATGTATTGTTGACAACAATTGTTACATAGATCTTACGACTACAAATACTCAAATCAGCACAAATATGTAAGACTGCAAAATCAATTATTACAGTGCTTTAAAAATTCATTTGATCAATTGTTCATTGTTAACACAAGTGCATTGTTGACAACAATGGCTGTCAATAACTGACAACCAGCGCCTCTTACTGCCTCTGACCGCCTAAGTTTATATCATCCTTAAGCCCTCCTCCTTCCCTGAATTAGAGCAAAATCTATAAACAGCAGTTCTCCTAAAGATTCAAATAAACATGAACTTATAATACGAATGTATTTTGATTATCATCGATGTCTTGTATGTTTGTATACTTCATAATTAACTTTTTCCTCTCTTATGCAATATAGTGGAATGAAATATAGTTGAGGTTAATAGAATGCGATGGCGTGACAAGATCAGGTCAACATTCGTCTGACACTTGTTATCAACTGTCGTTACCTTGCCAATTATCCGTAGTATTTACTACTGATAACGTTATATAATCCCTGCCTAATCCTTGTTTAGAAAGCGTGTTGTACGTTCTCTGTTACAATGATTCCACCAGCACCCCTAAGGGTTTTTTTTACCCCCCCAGTCTTGACAACACCCCAACTTAAAAATTTTTGCTGTGAAAAATCGATACAAATCGTACAGAACTTTACTCACAACCTCCCAATTTTGACTTTACACTGTCCAAACTGAAAATCCTGGCGGAAACCCTGCTCCGTTATATCATGTAACCGTCTACACTATTGATTAACTTTCATTCCCGCATGAACATGTGTATAAACGTAATAAGATTGGAGTTTACATTGTGTTTAACTTAAGTATACTTGTGTATTCTCATGAATAAATTTAGTTACTTTTCAGTTTGGGTCATCCAGTGGCGGATTGAGAAATCGCTTTTGGAGGGAGCTAGAACTTGCAACAAAAACAAGTCCTTTTTCTGTTTAAATTTGATACGAATACATAATACAAACTTATTCATATTCTATTCTCTTTCATGTAGTGCAGCATTTCTCAACCTTTTTCATCGCGTGACCCCCTTGCACCATGCCTTCTAGCCAGCGACCCCCTTTCACCATGCTTTCTAGCCAGCGACCCACAACTATTTTATTTTGTGTAACATTTGATTTTCATTTCAAAACATAACAGTTTATTTCCTGTATTTATAATAAATATCCTAATTATATTATCCAAAACTATTCAGCAAACTTCATTATCTTGAGTAATTATTAAAAACAGCAAGCAAAATAAAATACTTTCTTTGAAATTTATTAGTTTAAACCTACAAAACCCTAGTTAAATTTATTTTTTACTTTCCCTCGCGACCCCCTTGCACACATCCCGACTGCCAGGTTGAGAAACTCTCTAGTGTATACTTTTAGAAAGTTTTGTTATTAATATGATTACAATGCTGCAGGTACGCTTCCCTATCTCATTTTTTCTTTTTGTTTCAAAGAAGCCTGGGTTAGAAAAACAATTTCATTGTAAGATATTTGACAAAGCGTTTGTTGTTACATGTACACAGTGTCGGTTCGAGGGATGTTCGAACTGTTCTCCCAAACAGGGCGCCAAAATTTGGGGGGCGCCAGCCATCTCGGGCGCGAGTGTATCGAAACGGGTAAAAGAATATAACGTAAAAATTTCGAGAACTATTATTTTATTTTTAATTTATTTAGTTTCACTTTATTTAATTTCACTTCGTTAGCTGTTTATTTCTTCAGTTATTACAGATTTCCGAAGCAATGTTTTGTTATTAAAGTTTCAAAATAGCAGTAGAATCATTATGTTGGTGTATTTCACTAAGGACGCTATTTTTATGATAAAAACAAACTCTAATTTGAATTTATTCTTACTATGTAATAATTAACTACTTGAAAAATATTCGCGTATGAAATCAATTAGTACGCAGGCATGGTGGCGCCACAAATGCTGAGTTGAGTTGTTTCGAGACTTTAGGAATGACATATGAGTGAAATTGATGAAAGTGTTATTGTTGCTGTATGTGTTCGGAAAATTAAATTACAATTTATGAGGCAGCAGGGAACATTTGATTGACCTAGAGCCGGCTCTGCATGTACAGGGAAGTTTTCCTTCTTCTTTCAAATTATTATGAAATACTTTATGTCAATGTAAAATTGGAAATGAAATATATTCACTAATAATAATAAGAAAACATTATATCCAATGTGCACCACCATATTAAAATTAGGGATGGGCAAAACGATCTTTTAAAAAACGGAAACCGGTTATTTAAGAAACCGAAATCCCCCAAAATCGGTTTTTCTGTTCAAAACCAGTTTTCGTTTGTTCTCTAAACACCGGTTTTCGGTTTTCGTTCAAAACTTAATTCCCTTATTATTATTATTATTATTATTTTGTTAAAACTCCATCGCCAACTTACAAAAAATACATTTAAAAAGGTAGAAACCCTGAAAAACTATACTCACCTCCATTTTGGCTTTACACCCTCCCAACTGAAAATTCCGATGAGTTCACTGTCTAAACGGACTCGAAAGCCCGTTTCGTATTATTTTTTTTAAAAAATCTAATAACAATTTAACGGTGTTCTAATGCTGCGAAGTTTCCGGTCTGTGTGTGTAAGAACTGTGATCGAAGTGTGACTTAATCGATTTGCATATATAAGCTATATGCAACCGGTTTCTGTGAAGTGGGATCTTCAAATGGCGGACTCCGGTCCAGATCCGGGCTCAGAAGTCTTTCTCCCCGACCTTCACGTTTGATTTTAATACGAATTTGAATTTATTTATGTCCTTTTGGCGAGTGGCTTACGCCGGGTTTGCTAGGATGTCAAAACTAATAATGTGTGAATGTCTTACCTGTACATACAAAACTAATTAAAATGCACAAAAAAACATAGAAGTTTAATGTGATTTCATTTTAATTTATGCCTTTTTTGCTTGTTAATTTTCGTCAATAACCGTACTGTCTTACTGCCCTGTTTCAATTTAATTATTGCCTTTAGGCATCTATGGCTCAAACCGGGATAGGGGAGGGGGAATGATGCAGGAAGGAGTTGGCCGGAGCCTAAGTTAAATGTATCATCATGGAATTTGATGGTGTGACTGAGGAAAAATTTTAGTGAGGATGGTCGGCCACTAGAACCAAGAACTTCCCGAATGCGAAGCCAATGCCCTACCAACTTATCTACGGCCGCTCGGTCTTACTGTTTCTGTCTTACCATGGTCGACTAAGTATCTAGACCGCCAAGGCCGTTTTATTGCGATATTACCATCAATCCGGACCCCAGGAGAAAATAATTGAAGAACCCTGATTGGTATAGATCATTCCACACACCCCACGGTACACAAATGCTTCGTTTCGTCACTAAGGCTGCCGAAACCGTGAGAAAATGAACTTTAGAGCGTGATATTTCCAATAATATTAACAGTAGAACTGAGGCGTCGTGGTACTCTCGAAGTCTTCAAAGCTGCTCTATCCAAAAATGCATATTTTAAAATTGTGCAAATGGGGTCGCAAGGGATTTCCCAAAGAAAATAGGTGATTCCCAAAAATTCTCTCACGTATAGGTGGATCGAAATAAACATGAATGGGAGTACCTGCTAGCAAGTAAGAATAATTTGTTTGCGCAAGTCGAGACCTGAAACAAGATTTCCTTTGCGGAGATTTTTTTTAAAGATGCATGATTGCATAACCAACAGGAATAAATTACATACATGCCAACGAACCTTTGGTGTATGTTTTATCAGTAAAAGAGACTGTCATTGCCCGGTTAGATGGCAGTGATACCTTTATCATTTGTACTCATACGGGAAGTCGTATTATTCGTGTTTATTTTCCCCATGTTTACTCCAGAGTATGTCTAGAAATTCCCTAATTCTTTTGGGGAATCCTTTGCGCCTTCATTGCTAAATTTTGAAAAATGCACTTTTAGATAGAGGAAGTCTTAAATGCACAGATCTTTGACTGTGCCGATAAATTCTATTTCCCACGCTTTCGGCAGTCTATAGCGCCGAAACGAAGCATTGGTGCACCCTCGGATGGTCTGTACTTTTCCCCTTATTTTCATGTCAGGAATCTCGTGAGGTGGAGAGGTAGTCGGTGTTATTTTGTAACGCCCTGAATACTATTATTAAAGGCGAAGGTGGAGAACGATTCATGCTGAACTACTTTTAATATATATATTAAACGGGTCTAGGATGTATCGGTGCAGGAAGGCTAAGTACACGGAAGTTTCGGTGCAAAAACTTACTAATTAATCATGTTTCCTCTAATATTGATAAACTAAATGAATTTGGGGTTACATGTTTAATTATTATTCAGTTAAGTACACATGATATTCCATGTCAATCAACGAGAGACAGAGAGAGAGAGTACAAATATCGCAGTATCATTAAGGCCTCTTTGCATTGTATCAGAAAATGTATATTTCAAAACTGTATGTGTTATCCGTTTCGCTTCCCCGTATATTAGTTAGCTTTTTTATAAGCCCGACACAAGAAAACGTTAGGAGGAAGCTCAGAAACCATAAATCTAAATAAAATAATTAGTTGAAGTAAGAATCAAAGCGTTATTTCTCGAAACTAAGGAAGAAGTAGTTTATAGAAATTACGTTAAAACCTTACTGAAACATTGTGTAGGCTCACAACGAAACTATTTGGAGAGGGATCAAGGGTTCCCAGGTTCCGGTATCTCTGCCACTCTGTGAAAATCACCAGATAATTTGACTTAATATGATAGGTTTCTCCATAAACTGTATGTTTGTTGTTTGCATACTCCGTAATATAACTTGGGTGATTAAACAAGTACATAAAAGCTTCTTCTATTATCATCTATTAACTATGTCCTGCAGTTGGTTCTTAGTTAAGGTGAAAGGAAGGAGCAACCTCATTAAAGTGTAGATTCAGCCATGGCAATTCCATTAAAAGTGTTGAATCAGAATCAAAGTTGATAATGTGTAATGAGGACTTAAACTTGATTTCTAAGTTAAGACTGCTTAGGCCTACTAGTGTCTGCTTAGGCTTACGCCAATATTTAGATAAGATATGTAATTAGCTGTACGGTAATGTCCAATTGCTAAGCAAGAATTAGTAATTTGTTCAATAAAATCTGTAATTGCTAATTCCAAAGATGTAATATACCTGAACGTATTGAAAATGTGTCCTACTTTATATAGGTTGAGTCGGGAAGTACCATCAGTGATAGTTGTCCTATAATTTTGCGGAAAGTGTGAAAAATAAAATAACCTAAAAATTGTCACTTTTAAGCTTAGACATGCACATTCAATACATTTCTCAACAAAGAGTTGAAGATTACGGCAGGACTGAAGAGGTTATCCTGTAATACACTTTGATTGAAATAGCTAAGGGATCATGATAAGAAAATTCTAGTTTTAATGTTCTGACCTTCGTAGACTAAATAACTTTTTGAAATTTTAATAGTGAATTGATATTTTTAAAGAATATACCAAAAGTACTTGACCCAGATCTATAGACACGAGCAATGAAAACGTTTCACAAAATTTATAGCTGTTAGTTCATTATGCATTTCTATATAAAATTTCTCTTTGTTCATTTTGCAAACATTAAAATCGTTTCGAGAGAATATTGCTACGCCACCGTGTTCCCTGAAGGTGCGTGAAAGTGAGCTACTGGTGTAAAATGTTGAAAGTGCATCGTTTCAGTTACGTTATTTGCCAGCCAATGCCATGAAAAACGTTTTAGGACACGAGAAAACATCCTTTAATAAGGCAAGACATGCGAATGTTTGAACATTAGACATGACATTCCTGTTTCAAATAGGAAATCCAACTTGTTTTAGATCTAATTGATATTAACAGTATTACAGTCAGTATATTCTCGTACACATTGCTTTTAAGGAAAACAAAATTATTATATAAAATGGATAATCATTTCTTTCCCCTTAAAACGAAACTAGAGGAGACTGCAATACAAGGGAATAACGATCTAGATGTATCAAACGTAGGAGGAAATAATGCCATCTTAGAGTGGAAGGGAAGCAGTGTAATGTGGTGAGGCTAGTTTTGATGATCTTCCAAAATGTGCGTTAAAGTTTTCAAGTACTTGAGAAAATCGAGCATGCTCCAATCCGTTCTGATATACAACGATCAAGGCCCTTTTTCTACTCATTTGCTTTCTCCTTTCATGTTTCACGGTAGAACCTACGTATATTGCTGTTAGGCTCACGGTAACTTCATATTACTACTAGCTTGTTGACAATGGAAAATGACCTGAACGTTAATTACTTGTGCATTGTTCAGACTGAAAGCAAAGATTGTTTTCTCACAGAAGGATTACTGTTCCGACGGTTTTGACTAAGAACCGTCGCATTCACTATGTTCCGGTACGGTTTTGTTATGTTTCGAGACGCTTTTTGTGCTGTTAAATTTCAGTGTATGTACCATATTGACTTTCTATGTGAGGACTATTGTCCGCCTCAATCCTCAGAATTACAGTTTTACGAATGTATTCGGCAGTAGGACCGAAGTACAGTGGTAGGAATTCCTGAAAACACGATAAGAAATCTGATTTTTGTAGACATGTCTAAAAATAGTGAAACGGTGAATTGTAATCCAGAGTCAAATATTTGTAGACCGATTTTGAATCATACGGGTGCTAAGAAGGTTAATTTGCTGGACTAAAATGGAACGTAAGGTAGAAATTGAACTCACGAACAATTAAATGTCTAATTGATATAAACATCACGCTGGAGTATTATAATGATAGCACGTAGGTGAAAGAAAATGGAAGACACTAAGAGGGATAAAGCAACAGGAAACAGTTAATATTAACACTCTAATAGTTAATGCTAATTTGAAAAAGACTTCGCCACTTTCTTCTTCTTCATCATTATCATGATGATATTTATAAAGATCCATAGTGTTTGTGCTATGTGACAAACAAGTTGATAGTAGAACAATACCTGAATGTTGAACATAATAATAAATATAAAGCAATAGAGAACACAATATCATTGTTAATTCACATTCAAATTCTTAGGCACTCTCGTATCAACACGATTTTCAAAACACTCTTCCGTGCGTAGTTTGGAATCTCAAGTTCAAGAAGTTCTGTAGGAAAAACGGATCATTTTCTAGGACGTCTCTTTCTCCTTGAAAATGACGTCATCAGTGGATCTGATGATACCAATAGCCTATTGAAAATATTAGGATTAGTTTGTGTTCAGGATGGTTTTCTGGCAAAATGTTCTCTATACTTTTGGATGTTTTATTCCTTTCTTCTTGAGTTTCCTCGAAAAATTGTCCAAAAGGAAGTTCAACGCAGGATGATCAAATGTCCGTAGATCAATATTCTGTGGGCACTTACAAGCATGTAGAATCATCCATAGTCGCTTGCATACAATGTTGCTACTTCTGCAGCGTGTTTTTAAATGCTTCTACGTATATTTCTTCGCCACATGAAAGTGCTCGTAGAATTTTAGAACGTTTCTGAAATGCCTGTGGTTTCTGCAGATTCATTCGACCTGAGCCAAAGACACCAAAAGGCCACCAAAAGGATTCAATTTTGGAGATCCACGTGAACGTTTGAAAAATATTCTTCTTGTATTCCAGTTCCAGTTATTGCTCGTTTTCTCTAGAGGCGGGATTTATGGCCTTTCGGCAACAATCACAAAGCATAGGGATCGACTCTTTCAGAAACTCTCTATGAATTATTTTCATAGCTTCAACTCAGAAGGCCTTCCAAGAGAGATATTTTCGCCATCCTGATCTCCCATCAATAAGTATTCATGTTCGATGAGTAAGGGAAATGACTAACAACTTTTCTATTTCCTGTTTTCTGAGTGAAAAATTGTAGGATCATAGGATTGAAATCATAAGTTCATTAAGCTTTTCAACACTTAAACGATAATCTCAAAGTAATTGGAATATCCACGGACTTACGTATAAGTCACAACTAAACATAAGTAACCTCAAAGGTCATATACAAATAAATTAACACTCATTTTGGGTTAATGAAACCAGACTTGCATTCTGAGAGATCTAGAATTTCTACAAACTTCGTACTGAGATAAATCATGGGAACCTACCTTAAATGTTCGACAGATGATTTCATGTGCTGATAGGTAAGAACAGAGTTCAGTATAAAATGCTGCGGCTTTCACTCAAGGCGTAGAGATGAGACTTTGTCCAAATTATAGCTTTTCTTCCTCCAACTCCAAGAATTTCGTCTGGCACCTTCGATACTCAATTTAACATTGGCCCTTTTCATTAATTGACCAATTGTACTATATAGGTCTCGATTTCCAATTTCCCCATTATTTGACTTCCTAGCTACTGCTGATCTTGTAGAAATGATGCAATAATTTCATAGTCAGAAGCCAAAAAACGATGTTTTGGTATAAAATGAGGAACCAGATGAAATTTTCAGCACTTGTACACTGGCATGTATAGAACACAAAAATACGTGATGGACATTCCAAAAATGTAGCTATCCAAGATGGCGGCCATTCAAAACGGTGATACGAAGATGAAGTTAGCATAAATCTGTAAAGACCCCTGAATGAAAACGTTCCACTAACAGCAGTTAAGACTTCCAATGTATTTAAATAATTTGTCCAATATATATAATGGACTCGTTGATTTTCAATTAGAGAGAACAAAGTTTTCCAATTACCTATCTGCGTGTCTATTTCCGGCAAATTAGAAATCGAATTCAGTATTGGTAAACATGATTTAAAAAACTCAGTAACTGACCGTACGAAACCGGAGTGTAACCAAATTAATGAGGTAGATTATTGGTGGTAAGTCGGGTGCATATAGTGATAATTCAGAGTAGCACCTTTGATATGAAAATCCATTAGGTTTTGAAAAGTATAGAAGATTTTTAGTACGTTTCGTAAGAAATTGGTGCAGTACAAAAATTTAAGTATTATATATATCATATCGTTGCCCAATAGTAAACAGCACGTAACTAAAAAAGCTTCCTATTCATCAGTAATCAGTATTATTCACTTATTACAAACTGGCTCCGAACACGAATCTAAGTAATAATTACATATCTGGCATATTACAAAAGATATTACATATCTGGCATAGATTTTTTACTACATAATGGCGCCGAACAAGAATCTGAGTAGAAATAACTATTAGCAGCAAGTAAAGAATCACAAGAATCGAATCACTACAATACATTGTATTACAAGCTATACTATATGCAACAGTTCTTATGGATGTTGGCCGTAGCAACACAACGGGCAAACGTGACTCTGGGAGACGAGATGTAGTAAAAGGACTGCAAAGAGAAGAGACCACGCTCTCTAAGTTCCGTTCCTCACAAGGAGAAACGGTCGCCTAGAGAGGTTATAGCTCTAGGTGCAGGTGAAGGTATATGAGCTACCGGTTGCGGTCCTCCGAAGAGAAACGGTCGCTCGCGGCCAACAGGTTGTGAATTGGAGACGGTGAGCTACTGGCTCTTGTCCTCCGAAGAGAAACGGTCGCCCGCGGCCCACAGGTTGTGAAAGGTGTAGGAGTGTTGTAGATTCCGTACCTCGAAGTGAGGTACGGTCGTCTACAATTGATTTCTAAAAAGCAAGATAAAAAAGGAAATATTGTCCACACCATGACGTGTATCGCACTCCAAGTTCCGCTCCTAGCTGGAGAAGCAGTCGTTTGGGGAATCCCACGAAGCTGAAGAGAACTCGTCCAATAATAAAAATCACGTGGTTCGAAGAGATACTTGCTTTATTGTCACAAAAGCAATAAACCACTATTTGCACCGATCTAACGGCCTTGCACATGCTCGTTCGGGTTATAGTGAAGCATGCATCGAATTATGATGGTTGGCGATTTACATAATTAAATAATTATGAAAAGAAACATTAGTTTTATATCGAGAAAATTGCAATACGATCTTATTTATATTATCAGTTAAACAGCATCAATAAATCTTTTTAAAATATCTGGAAAATAACAAAAGAATTACTGAAGATTGCTAGCTGGTGTGCCATCTCTTGTGCAAACTATTAGGTGCAGTCTATACATATTAAATTGTAGCTACATGAACAGGCCGCTATAATGATTAAGATTATATAATACGAAACGCATCTGGGGTAATTTTATAAAACCTTCTGTAGGACGCATTTAAACCTTTAACGGACTCCATGGTATCTGCGAGCCGCAAGTTATTTATTTTATTTTATTTAGACTTTTATTTAACATGGCAAAGTTAAGGCTGATAGCCTTGTCTTTCATCCAACCATGATACATACTCGCACATATCGATATAAAAAGAAGAAAAAAAAAACTTATTACAAAGAGAAAAAAATATGTAAAATATTAATTTTATCCCATTCTAGCCCATCCCTCTACCCATTCCCCCGACATGAACACAATAAGTACCCCTCCCACACCCTACATAGAACCCCACCACCAAACACACACACTCAAATACACATACACGTATATTTTTAATGTGCTGCGCTCACGAAAGTAAAATTGAAACAAGAGTACAGACAGATTGACCACATATCATATTTAATTATGGAAGAGAAACCTTCCAATGAAATTAACATTGTTTTGTACTGCTATGGGCAAGTGTAAGAAAATGACTATAAAGTTAATTTCTAAAGTATTATTGACTGAGCTGGCTATGCGAACTGCCGAAGGAAGATTGTTCCACTGTTGGATGCCGTACACTGCAAATGATTTCGAATAGCTTTCAGATCTGTGCTTTGGTATCCTTAGGGTGACATTATTATGTGAACGAGTGTTTATGTTATGACTGAGGTGCACAGGTTTTAGCATGGAAGCTAGATAAGAAGGAGACTTTGAAGTTACTGCCTTGAATAACTGGAGAAGAATATGAAACGTTCTTCTTTCCTTTAGTTTTAGCCATGCCAGTGCCGTGAACCTGCCTGATACATGATCATAATTTTTATCATTGAAAATAAACCGAAAACATCTATTTTTCTATTTTTTGCAATCTATTCGCTAGAGAAACAGACAGATCATTATATCACAGTAATCGAAGAGCGGGAATAAAAGAGACTGTACCAAGGTGATTCTAATACGTGAAGGAAGAAAATTTTTCAAAAGATTGTGGGTGCATTTTTCTATGGACTCGCTTGCATATTTGTTTTACATGTTCCGACCATGATAATGTTTCATCGAGAATAATACCTAGACTTTTGACTTTATTTTCTCTTTTAATTACCTCGTTCCTTATTTGAACTTTCGGAACATACGAATCTACACTGTTGATTTTCGCTACCATATTTGGGAACCCTATTATTATGCATTGGGATTTGCTAGGATTTAGCGCCAGACCATTGCGTTTTGCCCAAATATGCATATTTTCTAGATCAGCATTTATTCTATTAACTGCACTGGCAAGATGATTAAGTTCAGATGTTACATATGCCTGTAGGTCATCTGCGTACAAGTGATAACTATACTCAGTGAATTGTAATCCAAAGTAGTTAATAAATATCGAAAATAACAATGGTCCACGAATTGATTCTTGTTGAACTCCATACGTGATGTTCTTCCACTCAGAGCAAGAATTTTTAGTTGAAACTGCCTGTTTACGGTCGTTACGGTATGATTTAAACCATTGGATTGTATGTTTGGCAAATTTAAAATTGTGTTCTAATTTTGCAAGAAGAATGTCGTGATCAACTGACTGAAAGGCTTTACTGAACTCTAATAGAGTTAAGATGGCTACTCTTCGTTGATCCATTGCTTGCCGAATGTCATCTGTGATTTTAATAAGGGCTGTCATTGTGCTGTGATCTTTTCTAAAGCCAGATTGGTTCTCTATGAGTAAGCTATTTTGATCTATGGGTTACTGACCCATATTTGTGTATTAGGAAAAGAAACACCAAGAAAATGCATCTCGCCCCGTGTGATTGAAAAATTGGAACCCAACTAGTAAGTGGATCAGATCGGTAGTCGAATATTGTAATATTTAGCAGTGAAATACTTGTACTAGAGTGATCAAATGCCCTTCACAAAACTGAAAGACTACCTCCAAAATCACAGTACACATCTTTGCACACATTAGAGAAACATTTTCGAAGCGTTTCAAAATATATCTATCGTAAGCCCAATGTCCATATACTTCCAGAATTATTTTACTGAATCATACGTATATCGCATTTCTAAAATATACTCTTAAACCATTTAAGTAAATTAGAAAATCTATTTTTTTAAGTTTACTACAAACTTTTAAATACACTGTTATAGGCATATTCTAGAAAAATATTTTTTTATACCAATAAAATGCTTTTGGTATATTTTAGAAATGCTCTTATAAGGTTTTCGTTGTATGACTATGCCAATTTCAAATATTTAATAGTATTTCTGAAATATTCTAAACAATTACGTGCATACAATAAAGCACTATTTATTTACAAATATATAAAAATGATTAAAATGTATACACAAAATATACTAGACGGCTTCTTTTTTTATGCATTTACGGCCTTTAGGCATCTTAGGCTCAGATTGGAATAGGGTGGAGTAGTGGGTGTTGGAAGGTAGTCCCTCCAGGGCCTAGTTAGTATGTACCATCCCGGCATCTACATGGTATAATTAATAGAGAAATCTCAGTCAGGATGAACGTTGCGATTATTAAGCCAACGCTATAGTAACTGAGTTAAATAGATGCATTCTCCTTCGCTGATAGAACTCACACCTTCTCGCCCATGATTCCTTGTAATGGAAGAAGGCCTGGCACACATTGCTTGAGAGACTTTTGCAGACCATTTCTTGCTTTTGTTAGATGTTATATTTGGCCAGCTTACATAGTGAGTAGCGCCGACTTTTTCAATGATTTCGAAGAGATATTTGATGATGACGATCTGCAGTGTTTGTGATGGTGGCCTTCCGAATTTGCTTAACTTAATATCTTTGCCAGAAATTATGTTTGAAATTTGTTATTTGCAATTTCTAATTATCGCAATATTTAATGTGATTTATTTTTTAAAACCATATTTGAAATGCTTAAGAGTATATTTTGGAAATATGATGTATATGATTAAGAAAATGTTTCATTGACGGAATCAGTTTTAAAATGTTTAGAAAAATATTTCTCTGCCATGTGCGTTGCGATGACGCCACAGAAATCAATTTATAATAAATTATGTTCTTTATTATTATTATTATTATTATTATTATTATTATTATTATTATTATT